>BJKM01000707.1:57005-307184 GCA_015082035.1 Chaenogobius annularis | reverse complement strand
CCACACCCGCCTCACTTTCTGTGCAACAGCTACGAACATCTCCTGATGCTGCGTCAGAACACTGGGTCTGAAGCGTCCAGCATGGTGGGCGCCCTGCTCACGCTGGTCTTCACATCACACGTCTCCTACTTGACCTTTGTCAGTTTTGACTTCGGGTGCAACATGTTGGCCAATGGTTCCATTGGCTTGGTGAACCTGCTGTGGTGGCTGTGCTGGTGCTGGCAGAACCGGAGGACCCTGCCTTACTGGTGGAAGTGTGGCCCCTCAGTCTGGGACCTCCGCACCATCCCTGTTCACTTCCTCTTCTACTGCTTCCGTCTAAATGACAGTCTTTACCCGATAAACACAGAGAAGTTGAGTGTCAAAGTGGAGTAGAGGGGGTTTGCCCCCTCATCACCACCACCACCCCCAGCACCTCTTCAGTCTGGGACAGGTCCATCATAGACGTGTGACACCTTTGTGACGCCCGTAGGAGGATACGGTTCACGTAACTGGCTGGTGCCCCATTTATCTGATTTCACAGATTTTGTCATCCTTTGATTCTTATAATTTGACAACATACAAGTCCGCTTTCATCAACCACAGTGGGAAATAAAAAAACATCAGCAGATTGTTCCGGATCCTTTTGTACTCTTAAACGTGTATGCTTTATCTGGGAGTGATATCACTTTCTATGATGATGTCATGGACCTGATTGTGAACCACTCTGAGGGAACCCTAATTTGCGGTGGCGATTGGAATCTTCGCATTCAGCCTAAACTGGACGTGTCGAACTCAAGAGGCACTGGAGGAACAATTAACAAGAGGTTCCATCTCTTATTCAAGACTATAGGATTGACATATGGAGGGAGATGAACCCCAGGGCACACCAGAATACCCATTTTTCAAATCCACATACACTCTATTCTAGAATAGAATATATTTAGTTTTTTTTTTATTCCCAATAAAGACAGATCTAAAATCACCAAAGCAGATATAGGCACAATAGACCTAAGTGATCACGCTCTTATCTACATTTCTGTGGAGTTGGAGGAAAGACGGAAAAACACACGCTCAATGACCCTTTGTTTAAGGAAAAAATGTCCAACAACATAAAGAATTATCTGGAGGAAAATGATACTGAGGAAATGTCGCCGCTTATCCTCTGGGATGCTTCCAAAGCTGTCTCGAGAGGACAAATTATAGCTATGGCCTCGGAAAAAAAGAAACAAAGGGGGAAAAGGCTAAATGATATGCAAGAAAAATGTAAATTGTTGGAGGAAAACCATGCCAAATGCTACAAGAAATTCAAAAGATTTGATTTGAGATTTTCACAGTGGTAAACAAAGACAGCATGCTCATGATTAAACTATTATAAATCAAGAGCTGAGTTTTCTGTGTTAAAGTGCAGACGTTCTAACAGTTGTGTCTCAACGGTCAAATTAACTAACCAAAAAAACAGACTCTGGGAACCAAAAGACCAACCAAAAGAAGCAGTCACTGTTAGTGCTTGTATAGCGCCCCCTGTTTTTTCGGCACGTATCACTTATTTGTCTGATTTTCATCATTCAAAGTTCGTTTTGGAGATATTTTGTGTTTGAGTCTTGCTTTCGTCAAAGTTGCAAGAATCAAACAAGATATCTTAATAAGAAGTCAGATCTTCTGCAGTGCCATTTGCTGAGCCTCCTTGGCCTTCTGCTGAGCCTCCTTGTCCTTGTCCTTCTGCTGAGCCTCCTCCTTGGCCTTCTGCTGAGCCTCCTCCTTGGCCTTCTGCTGAGCCTCCTCCTTGGCCTTCTGCTTCCTCCTCACTTTGCTGAGCCTCCTCCTCGGCACTCTGCTGAGCCTCCTCCTCGGCTTCTGCTGAAGCCTCCTTGGCCTCCTCCTCGCCTTCTGCTGAGCCTCCTCGGCCTTCTGCTGAGCCTCCTGCCTCGGCTCTGCTGAGTCCTCTGCTGGCCTCCTCTGCTTCTGCTGAGCCTGCTCGGCCTTCTGCTGAGCCTGCCTCGGCCTTCTGCTGAGCCTCCTCGGGCCTTCTGCTGAGCCTCCTCCTCGCCCTTCCTGCTGAGCCTCCTCGGCCTTCTGCTGAGCCTCTCCTGCTGACGCCTCCTCGGCCTTCTGCTGAGCCTCCTCCTCTGCCTTCTGCTGAGCCCCTCCTCCTCGGCCTTCTGCTGAGCCTCCTCCTCGGCCTTCTGCTGAGCCTCACTCCGGCCTTCTTGACTTGAGCCTCCTCCTCTGCCTTCTGCTGAAGCCTCCTCCTCGGCCTTCTGCTGAGTCCTCCTCGGCCTTCTGCTGAGCCCCTCCTCGGCCTGCTGGCTGAGCCTCCTCGGCCTTCTGCTGAGCCTCCTCTCCTCTGCCTTCTGCTGAGCCTCCTCACCTCGCTCCTTCTGCGCTGAGCCTCTCCTCCTGGCCTTCTGCTGAAGCCTCCTCCTCGGCCTTCTGCTGAGCCTCCTCTGCCTTCTGCTGAGCCCTCCTCGGCCTTCTGCTGAGGCCTCCTCTCGGTCCTTCTGCTGAGTCCTCCTCGGCTTCCTGCTGAGCCTCCTCTGCCTTCTGCTGAGCCTCCTCCTCGGCCTTCTGCTGAGCCTCCTCGACCTTCTGCTGAGCCTCCTCGGCCTTCTGCTGAGCCTTCTCCTCGGCCCTCTGCGAAACCTCCTCCTCAGCTTTCTGCTGAGCCCCCCTGAACTTCTGCAGAGCCTCCTGGTTCTGCACTTTTCGTATTGTTCACAATCTTATGTCGGGGTCCTCGCCCATCGTTCAAACAAACCAAACCTCATTGATCAATAAAGTCTTGTACCACAAACCCATTTTTATCCGTACTTTTACCGCCCCACAAAGTGCTGTGTGCATTCAAATCTCCACAACACATGGTTTTCCCTTGAACATCCTTGCCAATCCAATTTAAAGTATCTAGTGTGAGCTCCTCCCTCAGCTCATTACAAAAATAAACTACAGAGACACCATCATTACTAAACCAAATGCTAACAGCCATAGCTTCTGGCGTTTTACTCACATTGACAACAGTGTGAATACACATCGCTTCACCTCCAGCTCTTCCCTGCTCCCTGTCGTTCCTTACACTCGGATATCCTCGTATTATAACCAAGTCTCCTGTACAAATGACAGGGGGTTTGTCCTGTAAAGTAGAAACTAAATGTGTACATTCTTGGCCAATAGCAGGAAGACTTCACGCATTCCATTGCAACACAAAAACAGCCAATGGGGTTTCTTTACTCTTCTCATTTAGTGCGTTTTCTATTTCCGTTTAGACCTGAAGTCACAAAGCATTTTAAAGGGTCTACAGACATGTTTGTTTGCTCCCTCTTGCTTCTTCCTCTCCTTTGTAAAAAAAAAAATAACAGTATAGCGTAAAACACATACTTTGAAGATGTACATCTCCAGTAGGTGGCGGTAGATGCACCTTATCAGCCGGCTGACAACCGCCATTAAAAGTGACACAAAAACATGTTTTTATTTCAGTTCCTTTCCCCCCTCATTCCTCTGAAATAAGAAAACAAATGTGTTTTTCATGGTTTTCAGCCTGATGCCATGGCGATGAACAATTCTACACTAAATATTCAAAATGGCGCCTATAAACAGGAAGATTATGACGAGGTAGTTTTTGTGCCTCTTCAGTGACGCCCACCACTGTGAGGAGACATCTCCCTCTGTTGGACAAAGACAAGCACTGCAGTTACAGCTGACTCATATCAAGTGTTCTTCTGGTGTGGAATGAGTTCACAGTTTGTGGAAATGAAGAGTTTAGAGACCGTTAAATGTTAAATCCATCAAACGATATCATTAAAACATGAGCTGAAATAAATGAAAAAGCGCATATTGCAAGTTAAAGTACTAATTTCACTAAAACGAAATATTCTATCAAAACATCTTGCCTCGTTTTCCACAGAATGACGATGTCAACAAAGGCCAAAGCTTGTCTAATTTGCAAACAAATAAAATATGACAATAGTTTCTTAAATGAACGTTTAAACTCAGGAGAAAGTGTTCCTTGTTCGTAAATTGTTTCAGATGAAATTGTGTGTATTGACGACTGAGATGGGAGCGTAGCACCAAAGTTGATCAAACATAATAATATAATATAATTTATCTGCTTGTTTCTGCTCTTTGACAGGGTTCCTTTGCTTCACACAACATTTATATATTGAATAAAATAATAACTCGCATATTTTATTTTTCACATTTTTATATTTTTTGGTCACAATTACAAATGAAATAGAACGTTTCAGTGGTACTTCCTCCAGCGATCGTGTTTGATGTGGTCGTAGCGACGCAACCATCCCATTCGGAGTGAAGTCTCGACCGCTCAGTCCAGGTCCAGAGCTCCCCCAGCTTCGCGCCCGTCAGTCGGTTCTCAACCACGGGAACCGGTCCGTCCGCCATCTTGACCGAGAGCGCCGAACGTGGAAAAGAGGTTAAACTGTTTTCGTCATGTTGCGTTTGAGTCCAAAATAAATGTTCTCCATCTAGAAACCATCAGTATCATCATGTTTTCAACCTTTGTTCGGCTGATTATAATAAAAAAGTCGATGTACAATAGAAATAATTGTTTGACTAGTCGACTAATAAAATCATAAAAGTTGCAGCTCTATTTGTTATGATTTTAAATATTTATGAGAGGAAAAACAAGCAGATACAAATGATCTGAAGTGGCCCTTTTACACATCATGGTCACTTTTGCTTTGCGACATCATCGTCGCTTCCAGCTGTTCACTTTTTCCAACTGAAAGTTAGAAGAATTGTGCAGTGTAAAATATAGTCCTCACTCGTGCACTTATGCACATCCCTGCAAACCGATTGGTAGAGGGAAAATCGAAGATTATCATTGTCAACGGGCACTTCACATGGGGATGATGACCGCTTTGTCCGTGGCAATTTCACCCAGTCGCCCCCGGCAATAACCAGTAAAAAAGGCCCAAGCCAAAGGCATGGGCCATGCATACTTACTCCTGCTATGAGAAAAGAGTCTAGAGCACTCACTTTTGACAAGAGCAAAAACACTAAAAACATTAAACGCACTGGCATCGGGCTGTACTTATGACTGCTAAAAGGAACGGAAGTCTCTGGAGAGAGATTCATTTTGCAAATTTAGTTTCAAGCTTTGACTAAACAAACATAAAAATACTAATAGCTAAAGTTTTGCACCGACAGCACTGATTTGAGATTTAAAGTCCGGATAATATAATGTATGAAAATGTTTTACCAGATGTTTAAAATGTGAAGCAAATCCTTTTCCTTGGAAAAACAGGACTGTTATAGATATTTACAAATAAGGAGTTATTATAACCAAGAAAATTAAACTAAGCAACAACCACAACTGTTTGGCTGAATTATTTAATTAGTGTATTAACAATTTGGGCACAAGTTAGATTAAAAATAAATGGGAAAGACAGGGTCACTTGGTTTTGACGGACGAAGAGTGGGAAAGTGTGCGTATATCACACTGGAGAACCACAAAGTCACATGTTTGGAGGGAGTTCTGTTGGAAAATGTGTCAGGTTTCACAGGGAAACTCTAACTGTTGGAGAAACTGTGGCACCAGGACGCAAACTATTTCCATGTGTTTTGGGACTGTCTCGTTGCTCAGAAACACCGGACAGAGATCAATAAAGTGCTCCAAACTGTTTTTGACATCATCATCATCATCATCAACTCGACTTCAGAACTATGTATTTGGGCCTCCGGACTCCGGCCATGGACATAATCAATAGATACCTTTGGAATAAACTCCTGGCAGCATGGAAAAGGGCCATCACAAACAAACTGTTAGTGTTACTAAACTTTCACCTTTCAGTTTAATACATGTGCTTTATGTTGTTTCTTGTAGTTCATTATGTCTTATCAAATCAAATAAACAAAAATGAAAAATGCACTACGTTAGAATAGGACTTTGTAAATAAGAAGCATAAAATGTGTCATAAAACATATATTTAAGATAAAGATGTAAACAAAGACTGTTTACCCGTGAATATACTATTGTAAATACTGTTTAAAAGGCTGGGTTTTCTGTGTTAAAGTGCAGACAGTTGTCAACAACAACAACAACAACAACAACAACAGATAATCATTTAAATGTTATTTCAAACTCATAATTCAGAGTTAAAAAACAACACACCTGCTCTCCTCCAGAGTTTCCACATTCGGACTGGCGACGCCCGGAAAGTCTTGATCCCGCTGAAACAGACAAGCGACTTTCACGTTCCATCGTGGCCTTTTCAATCAGATCTTTCAAGTGACGTGTGACAGGCTTTTCCCATGTTCTGTTGAGTTTATTTGGTGTATTTGTATCTGTCGTACATATAAATGATAGTTTTACACCGATCGAGCAGGTGTTTGTGGAGAAAATTTTGAAATATCTGTGGAAAATGACAGGAAGTGACATCACACCAGGGTTTATGCAGAAATTAGACAAAGAAACAACTTTTTTGACGCTCTAAACATTAATTTAACAAAATAAAGTCGCTCTCATATATTTTATTTGTCAATTAAACAAATGGTGACATAAGATTCGTTTTTTTCCCAGTGTTTGCTGGGAAATTTCCTGGTGTGATGTTTTATTCTCTTGTACAGTGTCCTTGGGTGTTCTGAAAGGCGCTTTTAAATAAAATGTATTATTATTATTATTATCAATTACAAACAGGAAGTGAATTTTATAAACCAAAAAAATGTGCTACTCTGTGGTAAAATGTTTATAATTTTTTGCAAATTTCAAAATACATTTATCTTAACTGCGTTTCCGTGCAGTCGTTGCGTTTTGCAGTCCGTGCAGTCGTCGCGCACCATTGCGTTTCCGTGCAGTCGTTCGCGTTTCCGTGCAGTCGTCGCGTTTCGTGCAGTCGTTGCGTTTCCGTGCAGTCGTCGCGCACCACATTGCGTTTCCGTGCAGTCGTTGCGTTTCCGTGCAGTCGTTGCGTTTCCGTGCAGTCGTTGCGTGCCACGTTGCGCTGCGAGTTCACACCATGCTTGTATCCATGACGATGTTATTAGTTTGTCTGGACAGTAAATTGGACACAGGTGGTGCAGGCCAAGTTATAAGTCAGGTCTGTGGAGAGGCTCTGCTCATGGATGTTTTGACCCGTAGGCTTTATTAGACAGTACAGTATGGAATGGGAATGAGACTGGGTAAGGACATTACAGCAAACAGTTTAAATATGACCGAAGTGGAATAAATACAAAATAGTTGATGTTTTAAACTGTTTCGTGTTGTGTCAGTGTCGTCCAGGCAGGTTCCACAGGTGCTTTATACCTGGAGGGAGGAGCTAACTGCACTGACACACACACACACCCGTCTGTCAGTGCGTTCATCTGAGCATGGCAGATGCGGGGAGCGGGGGTCCCAGCGGGAGGTCTGGACCACCCACATGGCCCCGCTCTGTCGGTGTGAGCCGGGTTATCAGGTCCTGGCTCTGATCGCCGTCTGGTGCGGCGTGGGGAGGGTCTGGCACACTTTTGTTATCGCGCCGGGACTTCAAGGAGGTTCAGGTACTTCAAGGAGGTTCAGGTACTTCAAGGAGGTTCAGGTACTTCAAGGAGGTTCAGGTACTTCAAGGAGGTTCAGGTACTTCAGAGGGAAAACAGGTGAAAATACAAGGGCAAAAAGAGGGGGATGATAAAGGTGTGGGTTCTGAAGTTTAAGGCAGACGCTGCAGGTTAAATGTAAGAAAAAATATATTACAACTTTTAATGTAACATGTACAATATTTGGGACATTAAAATCTGAAAAATTGATAGAGCCAGATTACATTTTTTGCTTAATTTTGTTGATGATTATTTGTTTTTTGCCATCTATTATTATACAGTATCTTGGATAATATTTGGTGTAATCCCTCATTTGACCAGGAGTTTCAACCGCAGTCGTCCGAACAATGTCTTGAAATGAAGACGTCATTTTCGTTGTTTTGTTTTGACGCACGAAGAATGGGAAAATGCACCACAAAGTCACATGTTTGGAGGAAATTCTGTTGGGAAAATGTGTCACGTTTTGTTAAAGTGCTCATTAGTCACAGGGAAATGGTAGCAAGGCACTGCAGAATGATGTTTTTGGGCCTCAAAACTCCTGCCATGGACACAATAAATGGATATCAATGGAACGTACTTCAGCAGGACAAAGGATCACACAAACGGCGCCGAGGATCAGGGACTGGACCGACATTACCATCGACATACAGAAAACGGCGAGGATCATGTTTGGACCAATTTGACCGACTCTGGACCAAAATGGGCCGTTTATTTTTGACTTAATGTTACGTAATTCTTTTATTTTTAGGATGTCTCTTTATCATACTGTTTATTATAATCCAATCCATCCAATCCAACTTTATTTGTATAGCACATTTTACCAACACAAAAGTTAAAAAAATTAAATTTAAATTTAAATTTAAATAATAAAAGACGGTCAGAGGACGACACAATTCTCATGTTTTATTTATATTTTTGTCTGTATCTCTCTGGCCTTGTTTTGTTTTTAAGTGTTTTATATGATTGAAAAATGAAACAAAACAATAATAATAATAATAATAATAAAAATAATAATTCAGATTTTGCCTAATTTATTTTTGGTTAAAACTTTAATAAATCAGGCTTGGAAGCAGATATAAAAAATATCCGTCTGTCCGATCGGTCAAAATCGTTTTAAGTCCAATATTTGTCATTTGTCGAGAGAGAAAAACGACCAAAACAACAGCACATTGGGTCAGGACGGTCACATTACACACACCACACATATTTATTATTGTTATTTTCATGTCTCTGGTGTCAAAAAACAGGAAATATACATCTGCAGTGGTCGGTTTGGACAAATGCTAAATTAGAACGTATAATATCTATATAAACAGCTAGCACTTTTCTGGAGTTAATGAGTGCTTTAGACACAAACGCACGGATAAAACAGTACAAAATGCTACAAATACCAGAAAAAAAGATAAATATTCCATGAGTTTTACAGCTGTACGAATAACCACATTATGAATAAGCTATTAGTAAAGCTATTTACTAAGTTTGTAACCATAAGGGTGGGTTAAAATACGTTTTTCTTCCCTTTTCCGTGGGTTAATTATGTCGTAATATTCTATTGGCGCAGACCGGAAATAAACCAAATCAATCGGTCAATCAGTGTTGTACTTTTACAGAGCCACTTTAATAAGACCTTAAACACAATAATCCAGGTCTGCATGTCAAAGTAGTATGATGTTATTGAGGGCGTGGCGGTAGAATGACTTAAAACTGCAGTAATGGCGCCCTCGACACGTTTAGTCGATACGAAGCTGAAATGATTCTTTTGGCGAGGCGTTGCAGGTGAATAGGAAAAAATCTGAAATTTAGAGATGTCAATTTGAAACTTCTCCTGTCGTTTCCTCACATAAATGTAAGAAAAAAATGTATTGCAAGTTTTTCACTCGTGTCACGTTTTCGTATAGAAATTAGGCGTTTTATGTGTAAAAAAAACGGCCAGAATGTCACACATTTGAGACATATAAATCTGACAAATGGGCCGAGCCTGGTTTAAATTTCTGAGATTATTTTGATGACATATTAGATTAAAAAAAAATTACAAAGGAGATTTTTGATGACTTTTGTAGTTGCCTAAAAATTCAAATTTCGCCTCATTTTTCCGACTTAAAATGTCAATAAATCAGGCTTGGAATCAGATATCGCTTTGAACACTTCCACCTGAACTCCACTGAATCTGACCTCGGCGCTGGGTTGACAGTTTTGGAAATGCAGTGTGTGTGTGTGTCTGCGTGTGTGTGTGTGTGTGTGTCTGGAGGATATGAGGGCGCGGCACACAGGAAGCAGTTGTTTGGTCTGCGAGTGATAGCGGCCCGAGTAAACATGCGGGCGGCCCCACTCCAACACCTGACTCCACTTGTATCGGCTCCGGCTCAACACGGACACAGGCGAAAAGTCACACTCGGGCCCTTTAAACGTCTGCGGAGGCCGAGCGTGTGACTGAGGACTGTGATTTCGATGAGGAAACGTCGGAATATCACAAAAACATGACAAATCGATGCGTTTTGGACACATTTACTATTGTAATTTGGCACGATTTTGCAAATTTAAAGCTTCGGTAGCTGTTTTTTCATGCCTCAAAACCAGGAAGTAGGTATTTGAAATCAGTGTAACTCATTCCGAGCTCTCACTAACGCTTTGGCACGTCTTTAATATTCATGTGCATTCATATTTGGTCACATTTGGGCGCGTGCAGAGCTTTGAAACTGTTTATTTCGCTGCTTTGGGCTCGTTCTTCCAGGTTTACAATAAATTGAATTGTTTGTAACTGGTTTTGTCACAAAGTCCTGCATTTTCTCATTCACAAATTAAAAGTGAGGAACCCCCCCAGCTTCAATGGGAACATTGCAGAAGAAGGCAAAGTCTGATTTTTAGATTTTACCAAACAAACACTCACAGAAATGTCGACCTCCCAAAATTTCAAAAAATAATAATTTTATTTTTTTTAACAGATATATCACACTGCAAATGATGCTTTTCCCACAATTTTTTTTTTTTTCAAACATAAAGCATAAAAAACTTACATAAAACAAACTGACACATGTAAAGAAAAATATATAATAATAATGATTTAAAAATAATAATAATAAAAATAGTAATAATAATAATAAAATGATAATAATAATAATAATAATAATATAATAATAATGATGATGATGATGATGATGATGATAATGATAATAATAATAATAATAATACAATGATAATAATAATAATAATAATAATGATGATAAAATGTATAATAATAATAAAATAATAATTTAAAAAATATATATATAATTAAAAAACTGACTAGGTAAGTAAAAAACAAAATGAGCAGGTAATGTGGTAGCATCCAAAGGAAACAGGGGTTAACACCTCCTTTCGAACAGGGACACAAACGTCACACATTTAAACCCTGGGAATCAAAAAAGAGTTGCTTATTTCTCTAACGACAAAGACTTAAACCCATTCAGCTCTGATCTCAGATGAGCGTCAGTGCTGCACCTTTAATAGGCAAATTTAAACTCTATTCACCCTTCTCCATGTCCGGCTTTAGTCAATTATAAACCCATAATCAATAAAACAGCGTGTTGACCGCTAAAACGACTGGTCAGTTACGAGTGCGGTCGTTGATTTGCCAGTTAAAGCCTTATTGGTCTGAAAAGAGTGAAGATGTGTCATTATTTTTTTCTTTTTCCTAATTACGCCGTCACACACGCCTGCAGTTACGTCTGCGTTCCAGGAGATGGCGGTCCACACTCAGGAATAAGCAGCAGAGAGACTGACTCAAACACAGAACAAGACTCAGAAAGCTTCTTTTTACTTTGCCACAAAACTTTTAAGACGTTATGTTTTGGATTGGACACATTTTAAGTTTATTTCACATTTGTTTTAGATGTTTCCTGTTGCAAAGTTACTGTAATTAGCAGATTAATAATATTGTAAGCTCTTGATATGATTAATTAGGTCACTACTTCATTAAGGAGGGAGGAGTTGGGGTCCACATTAAGTCGATACGAAGTCATTCTTTTGGCGAGGCGCTGCAGGTGAATAGGAAAAAATCTGAAATTTGAATATATCAATTTGAAACTTCTCGTGTCGTTTCCTCACATAAATGCAAGAAAAAAATGTATTGCAAGTTTTTCATCATGTCACGTTTTCGTAAAAAAATGTGGCGTTTTGTGTGCGAAAACGGCCAAAATGTCCCACATTTGAGACATTTAAATCTGTAAAATGGGCCGGGCCAGGTTTAAATGACTTGGGTTATTTTGGAAACATTAATTTGATACAAAAATATCTGTAATATATATTTGGGATTTGGGAGTAAACTCGATCTGACTGAAAACGTTTGCGCCTCGAATCCTTCTCAAACGTTCTGAAAGTTTGGTGTTTGTTCGAAGTTTGGTGTGTTGAGGTCCGATGCAGGTTCTGTTTGAGGTCCGATGCAGGTTCTGTTTGTGGTCCGATGCAGGTTCTGTGTGAGGTCCGATGCAGGTTCTGTTTGAGGTCCGATGCAGGTTCTGTTTGTGGTCCGATGCTGGTTCTGTTTGAGGTCCGATGCAGGTTCTGTTTGAGGTCCGATGTTCTGTTTGCGTTTGAGGTCCGATGCAGGTTCTGTTGGCGAGTTTGGTTAGGTTCTGGAGCCTGCAGGTTCTGTTTGAGGTCCGATGCTGGTTCTGTTTGAGGTCCGATGCAGGTTCTGTTTGAGGTCGATGCTTGTTCTGTTTGAGCCTGAGCCTGAGTTCTGAGACGCTTTATTTCGTTTCAAGTGCTTTTTTGTGATGTGATTGAATCTGTGACAAAACCTTCAACCCAAATCCTTCACTTTGTTCAGTGTGTGTGTCTTTGTCTCAAACTAAACCAGGTCTAAACCAGGTCTAAACCAGGACTAAACCAGGACTAAACCAGGACTAAACCAGGTCTAAACCAGGACTAAACCAGGACTAAAGCAGGACTAAACCTGGACTAAACCTGGACTAAACCAGGACTAAAACAGGACTAAAATGGGACTAAACCTGGACTAAACCAGGACTAAACCAGGACTAAACCAGGTCTAAACCAGGTCTAAAGCAGGACTAAACCAGGACTAAACCAGGACTAAAGCCAGACTAAACCAGGACTAAACTAGGACTAAACCCCGAATGGAGCAAAGTATGGAAATGAAAAGTATTGCATAAAAAACCCACTTCAGTAAAAGGTTTCAGATTTGGGAGCTGTTAAAGCTTTAACTGGGAGGTTTTTGGACACATGATTGGGCAGATTTATTTCATGAACTGAAGAAATTCCAGTCAAAGTTTATTTTTCTTGTGAATTTCACGCATTTAGTTCTGTTTGACTCAAAACGTCAGCGGGCTCTAAATGACCCCACAGACCAAACGAGAAGTACTTTGTCAGCGCAGTAGAAAGTACAGCGCTCAGAAGTAGTGAAGTAAAAGTAGAAGGTCTCCAGAGTAAAAGTGACTAAAGTACTTTTACCTCTCGCCCGCGTCTGAAACCACACGGAAACAACGAAACGACTGTTTATTGTGTGGAAAAGTTAAAAACAGCGTCCGTTCCCTCATATTGAAAATGGAGTTTGAGCTGTTACCGTGACAACACTATTAATAATAATCATGTCTGCGTCTGAGTGTCCCGGCGCCGTCCGTCCGCACGTTTTGTCCCGAAAGCCCTAAAGTGTTCTCCGACAATGGACGAGCCCCGAGCGTCCTGCGTTTTTGAATCTGCGCGAGCTAATATTGACGCAGTATGAAAGAGAGCACACACAGACTGCAGCTGCACTGAGCAAACACACACACACACACACACACACACACACACGGGACACACACACACACACACAGGGGACGGGGCGAGGGGCGGAGTCGTGTCCCGCAGGTGGGCCAAACACACCCTGCCGCTCTGTTCGGAGAATGAGGTCAGTGTCGGTCAGTTTAACCCTGATAAATTACACTTTGTAGTTGTGCGTTTTTGCTGTTGTTGTTGTTGTTGTTGTTGTTGTTGTTTTGACGGTCGACGTTTGATCCTTTGTGTTTTTAAAGTCTGCGAATTTGAAGTCTAAATGACACGATTGAGCCGCTATATTCCAGATTGGACTCGACCCCGTTTGTTGGACGTGAGCACAAATATGACATAGCGGCAATTCCACAACTGTTACCGAGCAACCAGACCGTAAACAAGGAGCCAAAATCCACAACAGTTCTCATCTGACACACAATGATACCACAAAACGCCGTTATTTTGTCGAACGATGGTTTAAACGGTCAGAAACGTGTCAGTTGAATGTCAGTTAAGCGTAAACTGTCCCTGCGTCGCACATTGATGACATCACAGAGGGCTCCGGCTCTACTTCCTGCCATTTTAAACTGCTATTTTTCAGACTTTCTTCACAAACTGCCACTGAACAGAAGTCAAAACTGTGATAAACATTGACCACAGAACTTCATTTGCACTTTAAACCTATAATTATAATTAATCACTGACCGAAAATGTTGATATTGTGATTAATGACGGCGCAATACGTTCAAACAACATAAAATCACGGTAAATGTCATCATTTAAACAGTTTTGGACCTTTTCGGCTGAATCTGCTCCGATGAAAGGCTGAATTACTCGTGCGACGGATGTAATCTGACTTTAAAGACATTTTATTACTCTACATAATCACATAATCAATACATCCAAACGTCTAACAGATGAAAAGTGATCGAAATGATCCGCACCAGATTTATCTTCATCTCCTGCGGTCTGTGAAAAAGAACGCGTTACATCATAATTACAGCTCGTTATTAACAACAGCGCAGTAAAAATACGCGCGGTAAAAATACGTGGTAAAAGGCGAGGCAAGTTTATTTGTAGAGCACGGTTTGTACACGGAAGTAATTCAAAGTGCTTCACACGACAAGGAGACTCACAAAACAAACACAAACTCACAAAACAAACACAAAGTCGCAAAACAAACACAAAAACGTGAATAATCTATGTGAAATGTACTGTAAAAGGAGTGCAACATAAAACAAACAAAAACATGACCTATATAAAGAAAGAGAAAAGAAATGAATAAAAACAAATCAATAAAAAAAATACAATAAATACAAATAAGTAAAAAAATCAATCAAATAAAAGAAAAAAAGTCTAAATTAAATTAAATTAAAATAAATCAAACAAATCAAATAAATCTAATAAATCAAAACAAATAAAACAAAACAAAACAATACAACACAACACAATACAATAAAACATAACATAGCATTATAAATATGAAAATAAATGAAAATAAATGAAAATAAATGAAAATAAATGAAAATAAATGAAAATAAATGAAAATAAAATAAATGAAATGAAATGAAATGACCATAGAGAACTCAGGATAAGTAAAGAATAAAGTTTCCAAAGGAAAGAGGAATCAACGCATTTCATGGCAACAAACAAGAGTCTCATCTTGTCCATTGTTTGCTGAATTTGTCCATTTTCAAATTGGGTTATTTTTTCCATCTTTTCAAACCTTCTCAGACTGAATTTAATCCTGCTCTGATCAAGTTCTTATGTTCCAATGTTCAGAGCGAGAGAGGGAGGGGGGATAACTGAAGGGGGCACGGCACGATCAATTCCACAGAAATCTTTGCAATATTACAGAATATGATAGTTTTGCACATGTGCCGTTAACATTGATAATTCTTATGTAAAGACGAAGATACGTTTTAAAACTTCTTCCTCGTAAAATAAAATAAAATAAAATTAAATAAAATTAAATAAAATTAAATAAAATTAAATAAAATTAAATAAAATTAAATAAAATTAAATTAAATTAAATTAAATTAAATTAAATTAAATTAAAATTGTAAAATTAGTTCATACAAATAGGAAAAAATATATAAGAAAATATGTAAATACTGAGTTTTACAGTAGAATTGACTGATGTTTGTTATTATTTATGATGTGCTTTTTCAGGTTTTGAGTCAAATCATGAACATCAGATTGTTGAAGACAAAAAGTCCGATTGTGAAAAGGATCGTTCCTGTCGCCGTGGGATCGTTTGGCCAAAAGTTTCATAAATATAATCATTTTGAACATGTTTTTGTTTTTAGCTTGAAGAACAGAATCTGCAGCGCTGCTCTTTAACCAAAATAATAAATACAGATGTTGCTTTTTGTGTTTTTACTTTGAAAGGTACAAATATTTGTGGCGTCCCACTTCAGTCCATGAGAAATAATACTCTTTTATAAATATTCCCTGTGCACAAGCCTTCAGTCGGCGTATTTCAACCTTCATTTGGTCCATAACGTGTTTCAAAAGTCACAATGTGCAATGGAAATAATAGTTTGACTCGTCGACTACTATAATAATCATTAGTTGCAGCTCTAAAAAGGTTTTATATTCAATTCCAAGGCTGAAATCGACAATACAAATGAAAAAAATAATAATATATGTATTTGACACACATTAAAACAACAGATTATTTGATTTATTTTTCTTATTGCGACGTTTACTTACTTATTCACAACTGTTATATTTCAGACGGATGATGTAATGGGCAGTAAAAGTACTTCTACAGTGTGTGAATGTTATAACGCAGCTTCAGGACAAAAGTAGATTCGTTTTAGAGCAGAATCAACACTACATTTCGGAAACGCTGGCTCTTACATTCGATACAAACAACTCTTCCACTTGATTTTTATTTAACATTTGACACAAAAACGACCAGAGAGTGTAAATCAAAAATAATGACACAAATAGACATCAACTTAAGCATAAATACAAACAAAATCACGGCACATTTAAAGCGAAATAAAAGTCTGATTTGGTCCAAAGTCGGTTTAAGTCTGAATGTCATTTGGTGTTTATTACGATGTCAGTCCAGGTCTTGATCGCTGGTGATGTTTGTGGCATCCATTTCTTTGTGATGGCCTTTTTTCCCCCCCCCTGTTGCCATAAGTATGTTCCAAAGGTATCCATTCATCGTGTCCATGTCAGGAGTTCTGAGGCCCGGATACATCCTTCTAAAATTGGAGAAGAGAAAGCCCAAAACAGTCTGCAGTGCGTTGTTCATTTCAGTCCAATATTTCCGAAAAGAGCTCGTTGTTGTGACGATCCAATCGCAGAAGGCCTCTCAGTGTCACATGACTCTCCGATGTAATAGACTCCGCCTCTTCAGTGCTCTCGTAGTCACAAAATAAATGTTCTGTCTCCGTACTTTATTTGTACTGCACATTCTATGAACCAGATCGCATCATAGTTATGTAAAACAAACAAATTTAGCTCTGAAACGCAACAGAAGTACGTGTCAAACCAATTCACAAAACCAATAAATTAGATCAAATCAACTAAACTAGACAAACTAAAAATCAAACGACACCGACGACCACAAGCCAGAGAATAAAAACATACAGTCCAAAAGAATAATTTAACTAATAAAAACCACAACATCGCCGAATTCATCGACTAAACTAAACCACTACATGACGACAGCCTTAGTTACAGTTAAACTCCCCGTCTCCGGCAGCAACAGTCTCCGCGCCGGTGCCAGTCCGCTGACAGGATGACTAAATGCCCCCAACACAGCGAACAAAGCCCCATATGCCCAAACTGTGCCCATGCCAAGCCCCCGGGCCCCCGCACCACCCCCCTCGGACCACCCCATAGACCACCTCCCCACCCCCCCCCCGTCTCACAGGTCCGCGGCCAAAGCTAATTTTGTTGCTAGGTTTTAGCTCCTGGCTCGACTCCAGGCTCCTTCGTTTGGTGAGTGGACTGTTGGACGGGGTTCGGGTCCCGTCAGATTTATCATGCGAAAAAGAAGTGGTGGTTCCCATTGAGGAGGAGGAGAGCAAAGGGGGGGTGAAGGGGGCGAAGTGGGGGGGGGCAGGAAACAGAAGAGAGGGTCCACTGTCCCGAACAAGAGTCTTTAATCACAGCCTCATTTCGCTGCCGACTGTGGAATACTTCTCATAAGGGGAGACGGAAGGGAGGAAGGAAGGGAGATGAGGATTTGGAGACAAGAGGTTCCCAAATTGTGGAACGGCGGCCCCGTCGCTGGTGCACAAGCTGCTCCCGGTGGCACTCGCAATTGCAAATGTGCTGCTTTTTTCCCTTTACGGCGCCGTGACGAGCCTTTGATGTGAAATGTGATGAAATGGCTGAAAAACGCTCTTTCCTCCGTGTTGGAGCAAAGGATCATGGTCTTTGTAGTCCCACTCAGTCCAGAGTCAAGCATCAGCGATGGGCGATGCCACTGCTTTCCGACTCGATCCGATACCAAGTAATGCAATGGCAAATATCACAATATCGATCCGATGCCGATATCGATACGCATTGAAACGTTTACGTTGGCCATCATTATATTCTTTCATAAGCTTTGAACGATCACAAATAAATATATACGTACAACAGCAAGTATTGACATTTTTGCAGGAGTATTGACACTTTTCAATACCTCTGCCAGTATCAATATATCAATATTTGGTATCGATCTGCACATCACTATCAAACCGGTCTATTTCAAATGTAGTCAGAATTATTTTTTTTCCATTTTCGCCCAATTTTCATCACGTGACCCACAATGATCAACGCGCAACCTGCACATGTGCACCGATTCAGTCATTTGGGATTCATAGAACCACAGTTACACGCATACCTTTCGTTGTGTTGTATTTGTGTCAAACTGGATGTGCCGTAATGTTCCCAGTTCAGACTTTAAACTGCTCCTTCAGTGTAACAGTCCGGGAGTTTCATTTGTCAAACTTTTGATTCTGACCAAAAGCGTGTAGTACGGACACACACACACAAACTACATCCTCAAAACCTGCTCACACCTCAAGCCCGGCTCTCACTCTGCCTCGCCTCTGTAAGACCCGGCGCGTAAGGTTCAGAGACCGTGGCCCAGCCTGCACATTTCCACATCGCGTCGCCTTTCCATTTCACGAAGACAACATTCACACGGGGAACATTTCAGGACGTACAGTATCTACGCGCGCTTTACGAATGAGACCTTCTCGATCTGCAGGACTTTTGCCTTAACCACGGTTGCTATAGACAACCCAAAGTAGTTGGCATTGACTGCAATTTTCCAACAAAAACGAAATCTCGCGTTAAAAACGGTTTCAGTTATTTGCATTGTGCAGGAATCCAATTGAGTCCACACTTAAGTCCGACTCACGGGCCCGAACCTGTCAGGAGCAGTGGGCTACGGGACCGCATCACAGAGGGAACATTTATCTAAATCTGTTGTAATTGGAGAACATGCAAAACCAAATCTGTGTCAAAAGTGTCACAAAATTGGTGTGAAATGAGTTCAGAAATAAGTCCGTCATCCGCAGATTAGCATCAGCACGCTAATTAATGCTATAAACCCCGTCAGTATTTCTAATGACAGTCTAAGTGATGTGGTTTTAATGTAATGTCACTAATTTGGAGCAGAACATTGGGTTTTGCGGCTCCCTCGTGTCCCGGATCTGGAGAACGGGGCGTCAGACGTTTGCCTTGTTCTCAATGAAAGCGTGAATTGGTTACGAAGAAATACGATGCGACAGAAACGTTTCGACTTCACAGAACGCATTTGATTAGGACCGTTTTGTATCGTCTGTACCAGCACTTAAAGATGCGCAGCGTAACATTTCTGCTCGTCTCCATGGCGATATAAAGCATGGCCATGAATATCTGACATTTTATTTGGTGAGCGTTCCTTGTTTGCTTTAGAAATACATTGGAAAACGACGTCTTTACCGTGAGTGGATTTTGCTGCCTCTCCACAGATCTGACCTGTAACGTGACCTGGCTGCGGCGTTTGACTGTTATTGCTATTGTGATTGAAGTGTAATGCCATACTATGGAAGAATAGCTAGAGCATCTCCATGGAGACAAACGGGATCGATTTCATCAACTGAAAGCATTTCCAATTTGAACAAAACACATCCAAATTTGTAATCTAAAAGGGATTTGTTCTTGATTATTAAAGGTATTCAGTATTAATAATATACATAGATCATTATTTTACATTATTTTATATTCTGTTAATTAATTACAAACTGCAGTATTGATCTTAGACAAATGGTATCAATGTTTTTGCTGCAGAACTGATCATAGCTATTTTACATTCACGTGTTTTTATTGACATTTTTTAACGCTACATGCCTGACCCAGAGTCAGACTGTGTGGAATAATTTCAGAGTACAGAGCAGTGGGCGGAGATGGGGGATAGGTGAAAACACGCAAACAGGCATGAGGCAATCATAAAACGACTTTGAAGTTGACGATGAGGGAAAACATTTGTATAACGCGCATAAACGCTTCTAAACAATACATCTCCTTTAAAGCAGAACTACAGTAAGTGACGTTGGTGGTAGAGCTCCCCCTGCAGCTCTCTTGTGAAAATACATTGTCAGAGAACAGACGCAAAAGATTTCTCCCCCGTTTTCACTTTTTTCTTTATCATAATAAGTCAGTATAATCGCGTACAAAAACATTTAAAGTTGCCGATTATAAAAAGAGCCAGGGTTTCTCAGGAGAGTTTTCGTCGTGTCGATGTCGGCAAATGTTACAAGGTTTTGTGGTTTTCCGTCCAGGGACAGCAGGGGGCGACGACGGACACTTCAAACGCCCCGAAAATACAGATTTAACCATCACAGGGAATTACAAAGATGATCAGTAAGGTAAAAATGTTACTTAGTTATGCTTTAAGTTGCGTTGTATGAATAATTGTTTAAAAATTATAGTGAGAGTTAGAAAACAGTCAGTCATGTGCTTTATTAAAGGGCCTGTACCTAAGTTTAATAAAATCTGTACGGTAAAAGCATCTCTTCGGGAGAAAATGAGACCACGGCGCATTCTCTGCGTCTAAATATCAAGCGTTTTAGTCTCAGCGAAGCAGGAAGTGCGCCATTAGCATGCTAATGTTTGTTAGCATTCCTGTGATGACTCGCTCTGGCCCCAGAGACTCTGAAACTCATTGAATATTCAGGATGCTCAGAATGCGTTATGTAAGCGAGCGATACACGTGGAGTCGTGACGAGTTTTTTCACGTTTAAAAACAGTAAAAATCAGGTGCACCATTTTTTTTTAAATGATCGAAACGCATACGTGATATCGGAATTTATTTTTCACATTTTTAAACGATAAAAAAAAAAAAAACCTTGTCAGCATCGCCAAATATCTAAACAGTTTGACACTCACAGAATAACAATAGTATGAAATCGTAAAAACACCTTTTCTACAGATTTTTTTTTTCTTCTTCAAATTCTTCAAAAAAGCTATTTTCATAACTCATATTCTTCCCTGCGGCTTGCACTAAACCTCATGCGCGGTATGTAATTTCTCTGCTGAATGTCTCCCGCTCCTAAACGATCCGAGCGTGCCCGACCTGTGCGAAATGAATGAGCGCGCGCACCGCTAACAAGCTAACAGTTTCGCATAAATGACTTAATGGGCTGTTCCGCGCTGACCTCCTCCCTGACCCTGATCTCCCTCACGCCCCTGCACTCCCAATGCTCTTACTGGTAATGAGTGCTCCATCCATTTGGGAGGCCACCATTGAAACGTGCTATTAATACTGCGTTTGAATAAGCGCTCTGAGGCAGTGAGTGTGCGCGCGGCCGCGCAGAGTGGATCGGGGCGCGTCTTTGTCTGGTCGCACTCTCCTTGTTTTGTTTGTAAAGCACTTTTAATATCGGCGGCGGGTCTTCATTTCACTTTTATTCATGTACGAAACCGCTATAATTCGAGGGGAATATGTTTGTAGTGATTAGAAAATGTGATAGTCTCTCTCTCGGTCTCGGCCGCGATACGTGCAAAATCTCCTGTTATGACTCACGGCACATGTGCAAAATGTACTTCGCTTATTTAAATGAGCTTAAAACTCCAAATGCCAAACTGAAGCTACTGTAAAAGTCATAAATCAATTTATTTTTGGTCAGTCTGTTTCATAATCTTTAGATTTTGATTATTTTAGCCTGGCTCCGGAGAAAGGCCCATAATGAGGGAGCCACAGACGGCCGGACGTACTATAGTCAACATGAACGTTTGCTAAAAGTACAATGCTAATGCTGCGTTCATGTGCTCGAGGGGGAAAAATGCACATGAAGCTCACACAAGTCGGAAACGAAGTCGGGAACGCGCGTCAAAAGCCCGGCTTCTGCACCTGACGTCGCCTGGAGACGGACCCATTCGTTCATTCGTCTTAATCTTTTGAGCTCTTTGACTTAACGTTTCTGCATTTAGGGGTTTACTGTCGGTTGTCCAGAGATAAGAGCAGCATATTTGTGCAAAAACACCCGACACTACCGTTTAATTAAGTTAGCTAGCAAAGAAAAAGGGTAGGACGTTTTCAAAAACAAATAACTAGCTAACGTTTAGCTTTGGAAAACGCTAACAACAACAAAACTTGGTTATTTCTATTAAACGCTGTTAAAGAGTTTTAAAGAAGTTATTGCTGGTCACATGAATGTCAACAAGTCAGAACATCGACTTCTCATTTCAGAATCCTGAGTTCGCGAGGAGCACCTGAACAGCCCGCGGACAAACGGTGGAACATTTCGGGAGTCTCACTTTTATATACGTTGTTTTTGTGGGGGATTTACCTTACTGTGCACGTTCAAGAGAAAAGGAAACGTCTCCAGTGTTCGTTCGTCATATTTGCGTCCCCCCAAACAGCGCTTGGCGTCGGCCTCTCACAAAACCAGAAGCGTCCCTGAACTCGCCGCCTGCGTCTCTCCCATCAGCCACGTCTATTCAGCCTATTGTGAAGCTTAATTAGCCCAATAACGTTCACAGAGAGACAGGAACACAAAAGATGTCTGCTGAAATCCTCGTAATCTTACAATGATTTGAAATAAAAAAAGCGCCACTCGTTCAGACTAATTGAATCCGACACAAAACGGGCAAAATACATACATTTTTTATTTACGGCAGAGGAGCAAAGGCCTGAAGCAAAGTGGTGCACGTCTTAATTGCTCATATATAAAATCCACGCTCCCAAGTTGTGAATACGGTTTAATCCGATTCGTTGTGTTGTTAAGAGTCAATAACGATAACGAATTAAGAGTTAAACACGATTACATTCGATGATTAGTTTTTAGGCGTTCATGGAAATCGGAAAAACTCTAATTTAGCTTCAATTATACGTGGCAGGATGTTCTTCTGTGGTCGTTTCTGTCTTTTGAGCGTCAAAATTAAGAAGTTTTTATCATTGGTGGTTAATATATCTGTAATCACTGGGCCTATTCACATGAAACAAACACTAACATGAAGTTTGACGTCTTTGGAAATGAACTAAGGTGATACTTCATTTAAAAAAAAAAAAAGAAGCTCTCCCCGCCCTCCAGCTGACATTATCGACAGTCCCAGGTGTTCCGATACAGATACTGCACAGCCTGGTGTGAAGAGCGATGACAGGGGGGGGGGTTTGGGTGTCCTCCCCCCAAGAAATGTGGTACAAAAGAAGTGCCATGTCCTGCATTTCGGTCCCTGGACTAAAAGGACTAGAAACTGTTCGTGCTCTCTCCGGCCCTCCAGCTGAATGACGTGCGTGGATACTTATGCACAGCCAGGTGTAAACGCTCTATCCCATTCATTTTAACGAGGCGGCACACTCCTCTTTACCTTCTCCTTTCATCCTTTGCACTTTGCACTTCTAACACTGGAAAATAAGGGACACAAAAGGTGACGTAAAGAGGTGAAGGGGGGGCTTGGGTGTCCTCCCCCCAAGACATTTTGTACAAAAGAAGCGCCATTTCCTGCATTTTTGGTGAGTTTTTAGAGTTTTTCCTTGACACTGTTTCTACCATCATCGCGGTAAAAAGAGAAGTTCATTTTTTTAGAAGAAAAACTGTTTTTTTCTGCATTTTTTCCCCATTTGTTTTCAATGTCTGGAAATGTCCTCTTCTTCTCTTCTTCTGCTCATGTCATTCTCCTTCTGTCATCCACTGTTCTTTACGTTCTACTCGTCTCATCCGTGTTTAGTTCTTTCTTTCCTTCTTCCTTTTCCTCCTCTCATCCCTTGTTCTTTCTCCTTCTCTGTTCTGTTTTCCACCTTCTCATCTACTCCTCCTCTTCCTCCTCTACTCTTCTTGCTTGTTTTCTTCAGTTTATCAAAATAAAGTAAAATTACACGTTCAGATCTTATTAAACCAGTTGAAGTGATGTCATATGTGCCAATAATCAATCAAATAATTAAATGAAGGTATGAAGAAATTAGATATGATCCTTTTTCTGGTGTTTAGTTTAAAGGACACATATTATGCATTTATTGTGTTGTTATTGGCCTTTAAACCGACCAATATCAGGTGTTCCCTCATGTGGATATGTGTGAGCACTCCATCTACAGGCAGCAGAGGAAATTACCTCGGGAAACGATACAAAAGCCACGTCGCCTTATGCGCTTTCGGTACGTTTCTTTTAATGTGCGACTGATGTCAAACTTAACAAATGTTTTCTTGATAAATGAAAGGTAAATTGTACCTGAATGACACTTTTTAATTCACAAAAGGACGACGTGTGACTTTTGAAGTTTGTGTGGCGGTGGGACGAGGCAAACACACACAAAAAATCTGGTTTAATGTCAGCTTTTTCTACATTTATTTCATTCTTTTGCACTTCTGCACCGCGTTTTAACACCTCTTCACGAAACGACTGGGTTTGGCTAACGTCCGGTGTGTTACGGACCGTAAATCGAACACTTTTTGTTCTGTTCTGGATGCGATAAACCGTGTAGATAGATACGTTTGATGTCATCCTGTGGAACATGCAGGCAAAGCAGTAACATCTCCATGGAGACGAGCAGGTGGCGAACAATCCACCAGAAAAGTTACACAGTGAGCCTTTAAGGGAAATGTGAAAGGAAGGTCAAATGTGAAGGTGGCTGTGAAAATGGGATGTATTTGACTTTTATTGAGTGTTATGTTGTCACTGGTGCACAAGTGAAAGTACTTAAAAGCCCCCCCGTCGTGGTGGTCCCGTCGTGGTGGTGTCCCGGGCCAGACGACACGGCCCACACAACACAAACGCTCCCTGTGTTGGCTCGGCGTGTTCAGCTGCTCCGGGTCGACTCGCCGCGAACGCTTCGCCAACATCAGAAAACCTTTGAATGTCGCTCCAATACAATAAATAAAAACCGAGGCGAACGCTTTGGGACATTAAAATAAGGCTAAATCGAGTTGACGGGGGGGGTTGGGGCTGTTGGGGCGGGGGTGGGGCTGTTGGGGCGGGGTTGGGGCTGTTGGGCGGGGTTGGGGGGGTTGGGGCTGTTGGGGCGGGGTTGGGCGAGACGCTGCAGGTGAAAGGGGGAAAAGAAGAAAAAAATTGCACAAATTGCACATCGTTTGGACATTTTAATCTGAAAAATGGACAGAGCCACGTTTAAATTTATTGTTTCATTTTGTGCTCATATTAGTGACAAATAAATTTGCAAAGGGGATGTTGTATTTCTTATTTAGTTTTTGAGCAAACTTAAAATTCTGGACCAAAAAATTCAAATTTCGCCCAATTTTTTTATATTAAAACTTTAATAAATCAGGTTTAAGATGAAATATGGACAAATTCTTCTGTACTTTTTGTCAGAATCTTGTTAAGTTCAAGATAAATAATCTTTGGGTATGTGTAATAAGTTTGGGTATGTGTAGGTTATACTTTAAAGGATTATATTTCTGTCTGTGGGAGAAGAATGCACTTTAAAGAAAACAGGCATTTAAAGTCACAATGTGCCATAGATTTCAGTGGATTAAACGAAATAATAAAACATCTTTTGGGGCGGATTGGACAATTTTGTGAACGCCTATATGCTGAGAGAGCAAACTGTAAAAAAAATCTAATAAAATTGGCTGTAGTAAAAACCAAACAAAAAAACGAAAATTGCAAATAAATCAGTAAGAAAAAGTGACAAGGCGATGCACCGGTCAGAATCACTCTCAGACTCACGTTGTGTCCAGAAAAAAACGGTGCCGTGAAATCAAAAGTTTGTATTTCACTGTTTGCCACTCGTGAAACCAAAATATTGAAGTGGAATTTCCCCGTCGTCGGCCGCTGTTCAGGACGAACGCGGCGCGCGCTGTGGGCAAACGGCTGTACTTACTCGCACAGGCCTCGCGCACATGGGCCTGATTAATGGGGCCTAATTAGCATTGGTAATGAGCAGGTGTCGGCGAGGCAGCCAGCTCCTTCCACACAGCGCCAGGAGGAGACGACAGAGGGTCTCGTCACTCCTCCTCCTCCACGGCCCCTCCAGAACCATCCTCACAACAGCACAACATGTCATGACCGCATCGCCCACACATCCTCAGACTGGATTTGGTCACACACCATTGATTTTGTGGCCTGTTTCGGTGTTTTCTATACGTATTTTCCTGTAAATGTGTAAAGGATGTGACAAGAAACTGTAATAAATGACAACGAGACTGAAATTTGGCTTCTGGAGTTTGTCTTTGTCGCTAAACGAAGCCGTAAATAACAAAACGTCTTAAAAAAAACGGATGAGATGAAACGTGAGTGACACGCGCCAGGTCCGAATGTGCGTTTAAAGAGTTTAGATTGAGTAAATTTAGCTCTAAATCTGCTGAATCTGAACATCTGAGTCACGTTCCACCTTCAAATGTCATCAAAAAGTGTCTCGAGATGTAAACAGCGCTTCATTATTAGATGGATAATTATTAGAATCGCCAATACACAAAATAAAGCTTTTGAATTGTTATGGGGCGATGGTGAACCCAAACCCAAATGAAAACTCAAATGAATGCAGAAATCCACTTATAGCTTCGTTAATGACAGGCTCGACTCGCTACAGTCCGTTTAGTTGCAGAAATCCACTTCTCTGTCGATCTGGAGCTCTGTCAGGCCTGTAAAAGTCTGGATAAAAGTCTGTAAATCCTGCTGCAAAAAGAATCCACGATCTCTGAAACTCTGGAAATGTTGTTGTTTTGATGCACATTTAGTTTAACAAAGAAAACGCTTACATTAAAGTGTATTTGGGTCTTAGATAATAGTGCATGTTGTCGTATCTGACCCTTGTATGGCGTGTGGTATCGTATCGGACCCTGTGATCCCCAGCCTTCATCTGCAGTATATTTCGATACTTTTGCGCCCCTTTAATGCACATGTTGTTGTTTTTACAGACTTTGCACTCGGGTCGAGGCCGGTCCCTGTTCTTTGGGAGAGAAACAGGCGCGTTATCGGCCCGTCCCGTTCCCACAAAGCGCTTTATCGCCCGCCGCGTTCCCACACACTCACCTTACATCATTACCTGGCAGCGCGGCCCCGTCGGCCAATCGCGGCCCGGGAGCCGCCGCCACGTGACCCCCGGCAGGGAAACCGGAGCGGGGCGGCTCTGATAACAGTCCGCCTCCCTCCGCACCATTTACAGATCCACTTTCACCTCTGCTCCGGCCGCCCGCAAATCTGGACGTCTCGGGTTCGACGGCCGCTAAAAGACACGAAGCGAATGTAAATGAGGGTTATTAAAGGGGCTTTAAATAGAGTTTACTCTGTTTTCTTATCACGACCTGTGTGTGTGTGTGTGTGTGTGTGTGTGTGTAACCTGTGTGTGTTACCTGTGTGTGTGTGTGTGTGTGTGTAACCTGTGTGTGTTACCTGTGTGGTAACCTGTGTGTGTTACCTGTGTGTGTAACCTGTGTGTGTTTACCTGTGTGTGTTACCTGTGTGTGTTGTAACCTGTTTGTGTTACCTGTGTGTGTGTGTGTGTGTGTGTGTGTGTGTGTGTGTGTTAACCTGTTTGTGTTACCTGTGTGTAACCTGTGTGTGTGTGTGTGTGTTACCCTGTGTGTGTGTGTAACCTGTGTGGTGTTACCTGTGTGTTTTGTAACCTGTGTGTGTTACCTGTGTGTGTGTGTGTGTAACCTGTGTGTGCTACCTGTGTGTGTGTGTGTGTGTGTGTGTAACCTGTGTGTGTGTGTGTGTGTAACCTGTTGTGTTTACCTGTGTGTGTGTGTGTGTGTGTAACCTGTTTGTGTTACCTGTGTGTGTGTAACCTGTTTGTGTTACCTGTGTGTGTGTAACCTGTTTGTGTTACCTGTGTGTGTTACCTGTGTGTGTGTGTGTGTGTGTGTGTGTTACCTGTGTGTGTTACGTGTGTGGTGTGTGTGTGTGTGTAACCTGTGTGTGTAACCTGTTTGTGTTACCTGTGTGTGTGTAACCTGTTGTGTTACCTGTGTGTGTGTGTGTTAACCTGTGTTGTGTTACCTGTGTGTGTGTAACCTGTGTGTGCTACCTGTGTGTGTGTGTGTGTGTGTGTGTAACCTGTGTTTTGTGTGTGTGTGTGTTACCTGTGTGTGTGTGTAACCTGTTTTTGTGTTACCTGTGTGTGTGTGTGTGTGTGTGTGTGTGTGTGTAACCTGTTTGTGTGTGTAACCTGTGTTACACACAGGTTACACACAGGGTTAACACACAGGTAACACACACACACAGGTAACACAAGTGTGTGTTACCTGTGTGTGTGTAACCTGTTTGTGTTACCTGTGTGTGTGTAACCTGTTTGTGTTACCTGTGTGTGTGTAACCTGTGTGTTACCTGTGTGTGTTACCTGTGTGTGTGTGTGTGTGTGTGTGTTACCTGTGTGTGTGTGTTGTGTGTGTGTGTACTGTGTGTGTAACCTGTTTGTGTTACCTGTGTGTGTAACCTGTTTGTGTTACCTGTGTTGTGTGTGTGTGTGTAACCTGTGTGTGTGTTACCTGTGTGTGTGTAACCTGTGTGTGTGTTACCTGTGTGTGTGTGTAACCTGTGTGTGTGTGTGTTACCTGTGTGTGTTACCTGTGTTGTGTGTGTGTGGTGTGTGTAACCTGTGTGTGTGTGTAAACCTGTGTGTGTTACCTGTGTGTGTGTAACCTGTTGTGTGTGTTACCGTACCTGTGTTACCTGTGTGTGTGTTACCTGTGTGTGGTGTGTGTGTGTGTAACCTGTGTGTGTAACCTGTGTGTGTTACCTGTGTGTGTGTAACCTGTGTGTGTTACCTGTGTGTGTGTTACCTGTGTGTGTACCTGTGTGTGTGACCTGTGTGTGTTACCTGTGTGTGCGTGTGTGTGTAACCTGTGTGTGTTATCTGTGTGTGTGTTACCTGTTGTGTGTGTGTACCTGTGTGTGTGTGTACCTGTGTGTGTTACCTGTGTGTGTGTTACCTGTGTGTAACCTGTGTGTGTGTAACCTGTGTGTGTTACCTGTGTGTGTTACCTGTGTGTTACCTGTGTGTGTTTACCTGTGTGTGTGTGTGTTACCTGTGTGTGTGTGTTACCTGTGTGTGTTACCTGTGTGTGTGTTACCTGTGTGTGTAACCTGTGTGTGTGTTACCTGTGGTGTGTGTTACTGTGTGTGTGTGTGTGTGTACCTGTGTGTGTTACCTGTGTTGTGTGTGTTACCTGTGTGTGTGTGGTGTGTTACCTGTGTGTGTGTAACCTATGTGTGTGTTACCTGTTTGTGTGTGTGTGTGTGTAACCTGTGTGTGTAACATGTGTGTGTTACCTGTGTGTGTTACCTGTGTGTGTAACCTGTTTGTGTTACCTGTGTGTGTTACCTGTGTGTGGTGTGTGTGTAACCTGTGTGTGTTACCTGTGTGTGTGTAAACCTGTGTGTGTGTTAACCTGTGTGTGTTACCTGTGTGTGTGTAACCTGTGTGTGTTACCCTGTGTGTGTTACCTGTGTGTTACCTGTGTGTTTTACCTGTGTGTTACCTGTGTGTGTGTGTGTGTGTGTGTGTGTGTGTAACCTGTGTGTGTTATCTGTGTGTGTTCTCTGTGTGTGTTACCTGTGTGTGTGTGTGTGTGTGTGTGTTACCTGTGTGTGTGTGTGTACCTGTGTGTGTGTGTGTGTTACCTGTGTGTGTGTTACCTGTGTGTGTTACCTGTGTGTGTTGTTACCTGTGTGTTACCTGTGTGTGTAACCTGTGTGTTACCTGTGTGTGTAACCTGTGTGTGTAACCTGTGTGTGTTACCTGTGTGTGTGTTACCTGTGTGTGTGTAACCTGTGTGTGTGTGTGTAACCTGTGTCTGTTACCTGTGTGTGTTACCTTTGTGTGTGTAACCTGTGTGTGCGTGTAACCTGTGTGTTACCTGTGTGTGTAACCTGTGTGTGTGTTACCTGTGTGTGTTACCTGTGCGTGTGTAACCTGTGTGTGTAACCTGTGTGTGTTACCTGTGTGTGTGTGTGTGTGTGTTACCTGTGTGTGTTACCTGTGTGTGTGTTACCTGTGTGTGTTACCTGTGTGTGTTACAAGAGTTTAAAATGACAGGAAGAACAGCTGACTCCCTCTGGGATGTCATCAATGTGCGACGTGCCGTTGCACATTGATGACATCACAGACTGAATGAGGCAGAAGAGATGTTTAAACGCACTGTTGACTCCAGAATATGAACAAAAACACTCCGTTACTCCGTTAGAAACCGTTACGCCGCAGAGTTGCTAGCGTTAGCCGCTAACCTTAGCTTGAGTCACTATCACAGGCAAAAAGTTGAATAATCCAGTCCTTTTGTTGTTGAATGTGACATCCGTGACTTGTGTCGGGATTATGAGTCCATAAATATGTGCGCGTCAGACGGATTTGACCAATATTCATTACAGAAATCTATTTTTATCTGAGTTTTGCTGACTTTTTTTCACCCGGACGCCAGAGTCACGTGACCCGCGGCGAGGAGAAAGTCGTGAGCGCCGCGGTTTACACTTAACTGACACTTAACTGACACTTTTCTGACCGTTTAAACCATCATTCGATAAAATAAAGTGTTATATGGTATTATAGTGTGTCAAATCATAACTGTCGTGCCGTTTATAAGGATTTTGGCTGTTGTTTACAGTCTGGTTGCTAGGTAACAGTTATGGAATTACCTCTATCTATGTCATATTTGATTTGCTGCCCATGTCCAACCAGGAAGTACAATTATAAACTTTACAAAAATGGTCAAACAAATGGGGACAAATGGGCAAAATGTTTAGTAAAATGTGTAGTTTATTGTGTCATTTAGTCTGAGCTACTTGTACTTGTATCCGAGTATTATTTGACCAGGTGTATCTGTACTTTTACTCAAGTTATGAAAAGCAGTTTTTGACCACCTCTGCCTGCTTTTATGATATTATTTATAATTATGTGCCGCGGGTTTCCCACTTTGGCCCAGGTCACGTTCGAAAAAGAGGTCTCAATCTCAATGGGATTTTACCTGATTAAATAAAGGTTAACTTTACTTTATTTACCTTAATTTAACCAGGAAAGTCCCACTGAGATGAAGATACTTGTCACGTTAATATCTGAATATAATAATGAAAGTTAAAGGCCCTCACATGTGCCCTCAGTCTGAGCGTGTGGAGTCCAGCGGAAGGTTCTGGTTCATTGCTGTGATGTGCCGACGGTGACGGACACAACGCTCTCCTGTCTCCTGTGAAACCTGACCTCCCGGCTTCTGACCCCCCGACCCCACCTGCCGGGTCATTCTCATGCACCCTGACCTGTCCCGAAACCAGAGAGGACAGGAAGAAGCAGCAGCAGCAGCAGTGTCCCACACAGGCACGGTCCCCAGAGGAATGACGGTTAACTCACATCACACTTGAGGTCCATGAAGTCCATCATCTCCACACACGGCCTCGCTCCAGTCCAAACTGCTCCAGCGCAACTTTAACCAAACCAAACTGCCATGAAACTGACATATTTGGTCCAAAAAACCTTTCAAGATCCACCAAAAACTTTTGGTGTAGTTTTTCATGACATATCAAAATCACATGACTATTAACTGTCATGTGACCCTAACCCTAACCCTATTAACTATCAAAATCACATGACTATTAACTGTCATGTGACTCTAACCCTAACCCTATTAACTATCCAAATCACATGACTATTAACTATCCAAATCACATGACTATTAACTATCCAAATCACATGACTATTAACTATCAAAATCACATGACTATTAACTATCCAAATCACATGACTATTAACTATGATGCACTATTAACTATCCAAATCACATGACTATTAACTATCAAAATCACATGACTATTAACTATCCAAATCACATGACTATTAACTATCAAATCACTTGACTATTAACTATCCAAATCACATGACTAATATAACTACCCAAATCACATGACTATAACTATCAAAATCACAAGACTATTAACTATCCAAATCACATGACTATTAACTATCCAAATCACATGACTATTATTCAAATCACAATGACATAACCAAATCACATGACTATTAACTACAAAATCACATGACTATTAATATCCAAATCACATTACTGAATATCCAAATCACATGACTATTAACTGTCATGTGACCCTAACCCTAACCCCTATTAACTATCAAAATCACATGACGATTAAAATAACAAAATCACATCACATGACTATTAACTATTAAAATCACATCCAACAATGACTATTTACATATCAAAATCACATGACTATTAACTATCCAAATCACATGACTATTAACTATCAAAACACATGACTATTAACTTATCCAAATCACATGACTATTAACTATCAAATCACATGACTATTAACTATCAAAATCACATGACTATTAACTATCAAAATCACATGACTATTAACTATCCAAATCACATGACTATTAACTATCCAAATCACGATGACTATAACTATCTCAAATCACCATGACTATTAACTATCAAAATCACATGACTATTAACTATCCCAAATCACATGACTATTAACTATCAAAATCACATTACTGAATATCCAAATCACATGACTATTAACTGTCATGTGACCCTAACCCTAACCCTATTAACTATCAAAATCACATGACGATTAAATAACAAAATCACATCACATGACTATTAACTATTAAAATCACATCACATGACTACTACATCAAAATCACATGACTACTACATCAAAATCACATGACTGTTAAATATGAAAATCACATGACTATTAAATATCAAAATCACATGACTGTTGAATATGTTTTTCAAATTGGGCATTTTTAAACTAAACAAGTTTGAAATACAAATATATCTACTATATTGTTTACAGCCATCAGAAAAGTGGAGTACAGGAATTACTTATACTTAGTTAGTTACTTAGTTATCATGATGTAAGGTGCAGTGACAGTGGCTCTTGTGCAAACTGCTGTTGTGTCCTCAGGCAAGACACATGGCCCACCCTGAACGTGATGAGTGAGTGATTGTTTGGTGGTCGGAGATTGTCAGTTTCCCAGGGCAGCTGTGGCTACGGTCATTACCAACACTAAGGGTTAATGCTGCGCTCCACACGCCCTCGGAGGACGGATTTTATGAGTTCAAACTTGTAGATTTACAATGGAACCGCCTCCTAACTCTGATTTGAGCACTTTCCAAGTTTGTATCACGTGATTGAGTTGTTTTTGTCATCCGCTGCATTGTTTTTCCAACTCGACAACCGGAACGGCACAAAAACTCTGAGAAAACTTCACTTTCGACCTCGAAGGACGAACGGAAAGCGGCAAAATAGCGGCAAAATACTCTGGGTGTCTTGAAAGGCACTGTAGAAATCAAAGATATTATAATACTGTATACATATTATCGGTAAACGCGGGGACGCCAAAGCCAGGGACGCACATTTGCGTGGAACCCTGAGTGACAAACACGTGTTGACGGAGCGCCTGGAGGCCGGGTGCAGAGGGCTTCACCTTGGGCTGACGGAGAGCGCCACCCAAGGCTGCCGCTGCCGCTGCCGCTGCCGCTGCCGCTGCTGCTGCTCCGGCGCGCTCGGCCTTGGAGCCTCAGATTCCACTCAGACGTGTTTACGCACTTTAATTAAAACTGAATGAATACCCAAAATACTTTGCCCGGCGCGCATAGTTCCGCGGTGAGAAATTGTGATCGTTTTTACGCGCAGCTCGCATGGACCTTGGCCTAGTCAGAGCGAGCGAGTGGAAGTGGCATAACTCTGATTTCAACTAGTACCACACGCGCGCACTATATCATGCTGATTGTTTGGGAGGCAAAGGAGGTCAACTGTCACCGCTAAAATATGACAATCCATCATAAATGTCCGAAAAACGCGCCCGTAAATGATGTGGTTTTGGTTTAGTGCCATTGTCAGTGACATTCACAAACTAGGAATTTGCTTCGGCCGTGCCACGTGGAGAAACAAGTACAAATATTACAATAAAAAACTATGATAAAATGATAAGGCTGCGCAAAATAAGGTGAATTAAAGAAGACTTGGACCAAGAAATATCACTTCGTACACGACGCTTTTGCCTGTGAACCGTTTAAATTCACACAGATTTTCCAGGACTCGTGTTCGGTGTTGTCTGATTGTTGCCATGACGATACCCAAACAGTAAACAGCTGTAGATCCGGAGACGGGTCGGGTCCGGGCCGGTCCCACTGGGCTCCAAAGTGGGACAAAACCGGGACCGCCTCTGAGAGCCACACGGATCAGTTCAGAGGAGTTGGCAGAGACTCCGAGGACGACAAAAGGACCAGGTTCTGTCTTGTCCTGGACTGTGTCGCTCCTCTGGGGCTGGGCGGACGAACAGCCCGAGTTCGGACTCAAGCGTGGGCCTTTTGTCTGCGGTAGGGTCACGTTGTTCTGCAATTTGACGACATGATTTCAGATTCTAAAGGGTTCGGGATTGTGACGGTCATTCCCCAGTTTGAGTTTGAACTTTGCCTCGAATTTGCATCGATACTTTTCCCATTCTTCGTTCGTCAAAACAAAAATAAAGGGTAATTTTGTTTTGACAGACGAAGAATCCTGTTTGATTTTATTTAGTTCTAGCTATATATTCATCATTTAAATAGTCAAAAATGGTTAAAAAAGCTATAGCCTTAGTTCTTCAGTAATGTCAGTTGAGGATGTTTCATAGCGTAAAATCTCGGACACGCCAAAGACACAAAACACCACAAATATTACACTAAAATCAGTTGACCTCGATGTTTCTGTTTGCTCGGGTTTATTGTTGCAGTTAAGTGTTTAGTTTTCATAAATGTTGAGCTCACATTTAACTTAAAATAGACATTATTTGTTTATGATCCTGCGCAGAAGCCTCTGGTCCAGCACAGATTTTATTTTGACGCAAATTCGGCACCGGCTCAAATTGAGGAATCTCTTTGTAGATGCTAAGATGCTAAAGGTGCTAGATGCTAAATTCTAAACTCATCATTAAAGTGCATTCTGACACTACAGTGACCCAGAAGCTCATCGCGTTGTTTCACGGCTCTTTTGTTGGCTTTTTACATTGTATTGGCTAATATCTGGACATATTCTACAAAAATGGCAGATTTCCACGATAACGGCTGTTTTTTTGGCGTTCCACCACAAGCTCTACTTTCTTCGCCGAGACAGTCTACAAGCATGGCCACAAAGATATAGCAGACAAAAGCGTAAAATATGTCCTTAAACAACTGCGTGGGGCGGGGAAAGCAACACAGGGGCCAACGGGAAACAAGGGGCTTTAACAGTCCTGTCGCTGTCCAAAAGTCCTTAAGGTTTGTTTGCGCTCACACTGGACGAACGTATCGCCCTTGTTACTTGACTTGTGTGAACTCACCCTAAAACCTAACTGATTCCTCAGTTAGGGTCAGGTTAAAGGTTGGGGTTTGCCTGAGCAGCCAGTCCTTTACACATTCTGTTCAAACGCAGAACGGCCTGGAATCGGACCATACGGCGATGTCAAAAAAGCTCTCCTAACTTGGGACGGTCCAACCACAGCCGCTAATTTGTAGCACGTGTCTCTCAAATTCGAAGCACGTCTCCTCTCAAATATTTTCGTGACATTCAGAGCAAAATATATAACTTAATTTATCCCAGATTTAAGGAGTTTAGCTCGTCGCTAGTTGACTATTTCTCAGTCTCCGTGTTTCTTTTTTCCTCACAAGCCTCCACAATTGCTTGGACACGAACGGACCGTGCGTTTCTCTGCTTGGTTAACCCGCCTACGTTTGGAAATCGGGAGGGAGGGTATAATTCCAAACCAAATCGTCTTTGTTGGGGGAGTTAAGGTTGGGGTAAGAATTAAGGTTGGGGGCAAGAGTTAAGGTGGGGTAAGAGTTAAGGGGGGCAAGAGTTAGGTTGGGGCAAGAGTTAAGTGGGGGCAAGTAAGTTAAGGTTGGGGTAAGAGTCAAGGTTGGGTAAGAGTTCAAGGTTGGGAAAGCAAGTTAAGTTGGGGTAAGAGTCAAGGGTTGGGGAAAGAGTTAAGTTGGGGAAAGAGTTAAGGTTGGGAAAGAGTTAAGGTTGGGGCAAGAGTTAAGGTTGGGCAGAGTTAAGGTTGGGGCAAGAGTTAAGGTTGGGAGGCAAGAGTTAAGGTTGGCAAGATAAGTTGGGGGCAAGAGTTAATTGGGGCAAGAGTTTAAGGTTGTGGCGAAGGTAAGTTGGGCAAGAGTTAAGGTTGGGGCAAGAGTTAAGGTTGGGGCAGAGTTAAGGTTGGGGAAAGAGTTAATGTTGGCAGAGGTAAGAGTTAAAGGGGGCAAGAGTTAAGGTTGGGAGTATAAGAGTTACAAGGTTGGGAGCAAGAGTTAAGGTTGGGGTGAGAGGTGTAATCCCTCATTCGTCCAGTTGTTTCATCTGGACTCTGTTTTAGAAAAAACAAAACGTTTCAAACTCTCATCCAAGAGTCATTCTTCAAATCACCGAAAGAGAAACAAGTCTGAGAAAAACTCCTGTTTTCAATATCCTACTCTGTGAGAGCCCTGCCCACAGGGCGGGACCTCCTGCTAATGGCCCATTGAAACTGGGATGGGCCTATTGTTCTATTGTTCCCTGCCTCACCTTGAGTGCCTGTTTAGCCTCCGAATGCACCGGGCGTCTCCAGGGTTTCAGCAGACCATTATAAACAACTGGAGGTCCTGTGGGCAGGACCTCCAGGACCTCGGTATACAAATACAGAGTAGGATAAAAACAAGAGTTCTCAGACTTGTTTCACTGATTGAGAATGACTCTTGGATGAGAGTCGAAACGTTTAGTTTTTTATTAAAACAGAGTCCAGATGAAACAACTGAATCTTTTTCGATGTTGGGGTAAGAGTTAAGGTTGGGGTAAGAGTTAAAAACAGGGTCATGACAGAACTGCGCTGGGTAAAATTGGATTCTCATAAAAAAAAAGAAAAGAAAAAAGAAAAGAAAACAACAATATTGAACCTGAATGTTTTTTGTTTGGTATTGGGTCCATAAACCCTTTCAAACGTTGCCAATCAGCTGCGTTATGAAGTCAAAAGTATCTCTTACTGTGAACCTAAATGAAACGGTAAACACAAGTCGAGATGAACGTAACATAAGCCTATTTGTGTCGTTCGGAGGACTATACACATTCTTATCTCTCAGCATAAACACAGATTAGCTCCCAGTGTAATAAACGGCGTGCGTTATGGCCTTTTATGACTCCGCCTCGTATCAGAGTCTGTTGATGTAATTACAAAGTTGTTCTTCTTGACTCGTGCCTCGCCTGGAGCGCTCGGAGCTTATCTGTCGCGGCGCTCGCAGACAATTGTATTATCCGCAAAACAACTTATTACAAATACAACGCGCGTTTTATCGGAGGTCGCGCGCTTTATTAACCCCATGGAAGTCTGTTAGAAGTGGATTAAACGGAACAACTGATGAATACTCAACTGTGATTGGGCAACGCGGCAGACCCGAGGGTCAGCGAAAGAAAGGAATAGCTAGTTTGAGAGCAATGCATTTAAAGCCCCACAGTGCAACATTTCAGCCGATACATAAACAGAATAAAGGCATCTATTCAATTACTGCTGCGCAATATGTCTAAAAATAATACGCAGTACACGGAATAATCAAAGTATGGACACTAGACAAGCAGACTAAAGGTCCATTATGTAACTTTTCTGGTAATAATCCATGGAGATACTGATGCTGTAGCTGGAATGTTCCGTGGTATGGCATTGAATTTATCTTGGGGGATGTTTTACTGCTCAAGAAAATACCTTGAAAAACATCCACACCACGGATCGGACCTGTGATTGGCTGCCGGCTGCTTGTCGCCATGGGGATGGGGGGACTTAAAGCCATACTGTGGAACTTTCCATGATAACACCTGCGAAGAGAAAAGAGGGTTTTAAAGACTCCATCAGAAACGTTACTTGAACTGCACCTTTAACTTGGTACGTTGACTTTATGACGGCAAAATCCAATGGAACATATTATACTTCTATATACTGTATATTATATTATACTATATTATTCTGATCACGACAGTTGCCTCGCGGGGCGTTCATTTTAGGAGCAGAAAGTTCGAAAATCAAACGATCATTGGTCAAAAATGGAAGCGGATTAACCAACGTTCACAGGAATTTAGCAAATGGAGAACGGCCCCAGAGCGCCCCCTGTCCTTGGAGAACTCTTACTGGTTTTTTAACATGCATTTTAGATATTTTAGGGCGTGACTGATCAGTTTTAAAGCTGGTTTCACCCCCTACGAGCCCCCTGCAGCTTCAGCTCCTCAGGCAGGTCCTCGTTGTTCGCTGGTCCAAAAGTCGGTCCATCTTTTATCGAATTTCCTTTAATTATTATTATTGTGAAGAGCTCTGTTTTGACAAGCAGGAGAACAAAGATTACTCGAACATTCCTGAGTGGGTAAATGAGAAGGGAAAACAATTGATTTTGCATAATGTGACGCCTTTTAACGAACAAGTCTATCCTGCTGAATGCCTTGGAGGAATGTCGTTCACGTCGTGGTTGTTCTATTTGAAGTCGTTTTGACTTTTATAATGTTGATTTTACGTGTAATCATAGGGTTGATCGTCTGAAGGCTTCTCTGTTGTTTGGATGAGCGATTAAGGCCAGGACATTCCTAAAACCGGTTAAATGAAGGTTAAATAAAGGTTAAATAAAGATGTGATAATGATAATAACAACTGTAAATCCTGATGAAACGCCATGTGCTTCTTCTCGCTCTCACTCCTCCCAGTTCACACCCGCAGGGACTGGGCACAGCCGCTGTATCAGGTGAAGTTTGCGCCTTCCATTGTCCTGCTGCTTTCATGTGTCAGATTCTTTACACTGAGACAAAAGGCCAGATCTGCGGCAGCGGAAGCCCGACCGACGAAGGGAAGGACGGGCAAGGGAGGAGCGGAGGCAGAGGAGAGGCCGAGGAACAGGGCGAGAAACCGGAGGAGGTGCGCTCGGATCAGGTGCGTCCCGTCGGGTCAGTGGGACAGGGATCCCTCGTGGCCCAGAGGAAGTTCAGGTTGAAGGAAGAAGATCCAGGAGCCGGTCCTGAGGAGCAGTCACGGGAACAATGGGGCTGATATCGAGAGACAAAGGAGCGAATGTGAAGTTTACATGACCACCAGAAAAGGACTGCCTTAAGCAGACATTTTGAACAAGCCACTGCCTGGGCCCATGAATGAGGCGTCAAATATGGAGCCGCATTAAAACGAGTCAAAATGAAAATTGTTGTGGAAATCGTTTCAGTTTCGTGCAGAAATCATGAAATCATTGAACTCTAATACAACTAAATGGAGATTCATCCTCCAGTTTGTTTTGTAACGTGTCCACGCAATGAAGACATTTAAACCTGGTTCGGTCCATTTTTCAGATTACTCAGACTAAACTTGGAAATGGACCAATTAGACGTAAACTGGACAAAATGGGACTCGTGGACCTTGTGCGCCTCAAACTTTTATCTTTTTTAAAAATTTGGAATTCTACCCAATATGTGTTCTGTGCAGCCCCATCTTGTCTTGTTTATTTATCTATTTATTTATTTATTGATATATGTATTTTAATTGGGTTTTCTTGCATAAATAATAAAAAATATATATAGATAAATGATATTCACATACATATTCACATGCAGTGCGTAAGTAATTTGACTGTGCCTATTTTTCTTCTTAATTATGCTATAGTGATTTTGCATGCTACTTGAACACGCCCTTCTTCTGTTCGCTTGACTTGCACAGACTGCGTTACCGCGCCTTGTTGTCGTCGCCCATCTGCGGTGACATGTTCCTCGCCCTGGGGCTTAATAAAAGAGGACAAACGCATTGATGTTCCAGACACTAGAGGCACCAGAGATTGTCTTGGTGAAAATGGTTCCCGTGATGCCCCGCCCACTCAAAATAACTCCCACCAATCGACAGGCTGCTCATATTCGGCCCGTGAGCTTTGCCTGTCAACGCCTCTGTTTGTAACGCTAGCTGTGCCGCTGAGGTTACGCTAACCGAGAATTCTCCGTCATGGACTGTAACAAAGAAACTTAATAGTGAAAAAGGGATTTGAATAACCTCTGTTGTGATGAATAATTGTGTAAATGGACAGAATTCCACATTTGTTGGTAAAAATGTCATGTAACTGAAATAGCAAAGTTGCGGAGGCTAAGCTAGCACGCAACAACGGCTTATTCACAACAAACAAGTGCCAGGATGTACAAACAAAACATGGCTGAAATGTGTTTGTTTTCTGTTTACAGTGCTGTTCACAGGCCTATACAGGGATGTCATCGGATTTTAGTGTAACATGATGATTATTCACGATTCACCATGAGAAACGGGGAAATCGTGAATTCTGTTTCATGAGTTCATCCAAGTTTGTGACCAGCTTTGTGACAGGGAACTTTCTGAACGGCCAACATGAGGTTAATGTGACCAAAAGAGCCAAAAAGAAAAGTACTTTGTGTTTAGATATATATTCAGTTGAAGTAAAAACACTTAATATTGCTTCTTAAATAGTCACAATTATAATTTTCCCCTAAACCTAGTGACTGCACATGTGATATTTGACTGCACATGTGATATTTGACTGCACATGTGATATTTGACCACATTCGCGGCTTTGAATCATGTTTGGCGGGACCAAAACAAGGTGTCGAAGATGAGATAAGGAGCAACTGTCGGTGGAAGCTCAGCGCAGGCCGGAGATGTCCCGATAACGCCGCGCGAGCTCCTCCATATGGCGCTCGTGTGTTTGTCGCCCCCGGGGGGGTGTCTGCGGCAGGGGATGACGCAGGTGAGCAGGAGGGGAAGGGCATCTGAGGCAGGGAAAGGGAGGAGGGCTGTACCTGGTCTGTCCCGGGACACTTGCACCGCCCGAGGCGCACGGCAAGGCGATCCTTTGTCACCGCGCTTATTTACAGCTCATAAAACGGCTCGATTTCCTGCATGAAAATGGTCGTTACAGTTGCATAGTTCGAATCATGTGAGTTCCATTGAGCAACATCACACGTCTTTTATAGATATTCATTGTGTTTTGAGGCGCGATGTGACGTACGGCAGGTGGAGCAGGCGACAGGTGTCATGCTCAAGGCAGACGCCTGTATAATTGAGGCGCAACGGTCTGAGGTTTGATTCCTTTGATCATGAGAAAAAAGCAGAGGACCGTAAAGGTTAGAGAATACCGCGGCGTCGTAAAAAGTGAACGCACTGTCGCGTTCAGTCGGATTTCTGACCGGTTTGTGTGACTATTTAAAAACTTAAGCAGAATAAAATAATACGTTTCAGAATTAATGATTGGATTTTATGAAAGATCAGTTTAAGTATTTTAATGACAAATGAAATAAGGTCAAATTACTATTTTAATGTGATTTATTGTTGGTTGAATAGCTTTTTATATAAAGATGGGACAATTTTCCATAAACATTTTATTAATTCCTTTTAATCTCTCAAAATGGTTTACATTGTTCTAGATTAAAATGAAAAATAAAGATGTAATTTATAATTTTCTATCTGAAATTTGAGCCTTTAAAAAAAAAAAAAATTTAAATAGATTTTTTTAATACATTGAATTTTTTTACTGTGAATATTTACAGACATATTCCATTGTATTTCATTTAATTTAATCTGAAATGTAAATAAATAAATATGGCACAGATAAGCTCGTCATATAAAACAATACATTGAAGGTTCAAGTTTCCACCTTCAAAGACCCCGGACGTAAACCCGGCTTCTGCGTCCCCCTACTTCCTCAGTGAGTGAATTACCACACAAAGGATCTGACATCGTCACATCGTTGCCACGGCGCAGTGACTCACACCTCTCCGGGTACGGCGCTTTTGTCCCGTGCTTTTCTTAGGCCCAACTCTGACTGGCAGGAACACGCTGTCGCCGGGCGGGACGGGGCCACGGTGGAAGGTGGGGTGTGTCGATACGGGACGGGGGGCAGCTTGGGGGGAGTGGGGGTGTAAGCAGGTATTTGTCACACAGCGGGGGCCTGAAATCAGAGTTGATCCGCTTCTTTAGAGCTGCTCTTTTTCAATGTTGCGAGCACATTTTTCTGTTTTTTTTGGGGGGGAAACTTTAACGTCATAAAACAGATAATCGATGTTAAATATACGATTAACGATATGTGAGAATATACCAGTCTGATATTTCATGGAGAAAACGGTTTTATTTTGTGTGTTTTTTGTGTAGCTGCGGTTGCTCTTTTTTGGGCTTCTTTCGCAGGCTCGGTCGCTTGTTGCGCTCTGAATTCTGGCAACCCTGAGTAAGACCTGTACACGGGCACTTCATGGGGACCGTGTGCTTCAAACGTCAGGTCCTCGCGAGCTAAAGCCTTCAAGATTAGATCAGCAGCAGTTTGTTTTCAGGGTTCATTTGGTTTAAGGTTTGACACGTGGGAACAGGGTTACGGTTAGAATAGGTCTGCAGGTTATGTGTGTGTGTGTGTGTGTGTGATGTGTGTGTGTGTGTGTGTGTGATGTGTGTGGTGTGAATGTGTGTGTGTTGTGTTGGATTGTGTGTGTAGTGGATGTGTGTGGGTTGATGTGTGTGTGTGTGTGTGTGTGTGATGTGGTGTTGGATGTGTGGGTGTGTGTGGGTGGTGAGTGGGTGTTGAGTGTGATGTGTAGTTGTGTGTGTGGTTGTGTTGTGAGTGTGAGTGTGATGTGTTGTGTGTGTGTGTGAATGTTGTGTGTGTGTGTGTGTGTTGTGTGGATGTGTGGGTGTGTGTGTGTGAGTGTGATGTGTGTGTGTGTGTGTGATGTGTGTGGTGTGTGCGTGTGTGTGTTGTTTTGTGTGTGTGTGTGTGTATGTGTGGTGTGGTGTTGTGATGTGATGTGTATGTGTTGTGTGTGTGTGTTGTGTGTGATGTGTGTGTGATGTGTGGTGTGTGTGTGTGATGTGTGCGTGCTGATGTGTGTGTGTGTTGTGTGCGTGTGTGTGTGATGTGTGTGTGTGTGTGTGCGTGTGTGTGTGTGAATTGTGTGTGTGTGTGTGATTTGGGTGAGTGATGTGTGTGATGTGGTGTGTGTGGTGTGCAGAATGTGCGGTTGTGTGATGTGTTTTGGATAAGGTGTGTGTGGTGCATGCGTTGTGTGTGTGATGTGTTGCTGGGTGCCTGGTGATGTGTGGTTGATGTGTGTGCTGTGTGTGTTGAGTGTGTGTGAATGTTGTGAGTGATTGGTGTGTGTGATTTGTGTGTGTGTGCATGTGCGTGTGTGAGTGTGTGTGTGATGTGTTGTGAGTGATGTGTGTGTCGTGTGTGTGGTGTGTGCAATGTGCGTGCGTGCTGTGTGATGTGTTTGTGTTTTGGTGGGTGCACTGTGTCGTGTGTGAGTGTGTGTGTGTGTGCAATGTGTGTGTGGATGTGTGTATGTGTGTGTGTTATGGTGTGTGTGTGATGTGTGATGTTGTGTGTGTGTGTGGTGATTGTGTGTGTGTGTATGTGTCGTGTGTGAATGTGTGTGTGTGTATGTGAATGTGTGGTGTGTGTGTGTGTGTGTGTGTGTGTGTGTGCATGTGTGTGTGTGTGTCAGTGATGTGTAATGTGTGTTTGTGTGTGGCAATGTGTGTGTGTGTGTGATGTTGAGTGTGATGTGTGTGTGTGTGATTGTCAGATGTGCATGTGTGTGTGTGTGTGTGTGTGTGAGTGTGTGTGTGCTGATGTGTGTGATTTCGTGTTGTGTGTATGTTGTGTTGTGCGTGTGTGTGATGTTTGTGTGTGTGTGTATGTGTCGAATGTGTGTGTGTGTGTGTGCGATGTGTGGGTGCAGGTGTGTGAGTGTTGTGGAAATGTTGTGTGATGTGTGTATGTGGAAATGTGTATGTTGTGTGTGTGTGCATGTGTGTGATTGCTGCTGTGATGTGTGTGTGTGTGCTGTGTGTGATGTATGGTGTGATTATGGTGTTGGTGTGTTGGTGGTGTGATTGGTGTGGTGTTGTGTGTGGGTGGGAATGTGGTGCTGTGTGTTGTGTGTGATGTTGCTGTGTGTGTTGTGTGATGTGTGTTGTGTGATGTGTGTGTGTTGTGTGATGTGTGTGTGTGATGTGTGATGTGTGTGATCTGTGATGTGTGTGTGTGTGTGTTGTGTGATGTGTGATGTGTTGTGTGTGATGCGTCGCTATGGGACAGGCTCCGTTTGGGTGCGTGGAGGTGGGGTTATAAAGGGGGTCCAGCTGGCCTTTGAAGCCGGTTCAGGTGTCCCGGTGCCAGGCAGGTAGACAGCAGCCTTTAGGCCCGACCCGCTGCAGGTCTCAGGGGGGTCTCAGGGGGGTCTCAGGGGGGTCTCAGAGGTGCCTGTCCCGTCTGAGGCATGAGGGATGGCTGCTCTAATAACTCCGGCCCGACCAAAGGAAAACGTCAGAGAAGAAGAAGAGAACTTTTATGAACGTTTCATTTAACTTTCATTTGTTGTCCCCTCATCAAAAACATCGCTGGCGTTGTAGTTTGTGTACTTTGTGTACTTTGTGTACTTTGTGTACTTTGTGTACTTTGCGTCCCAAACCCAAATCCTAGCATTTGTTTTATGAATCCTGATTGCGAGGTGGTCTTCTCCGAGCCGCATAAATCACTGTGTTTAAATTTTCCCTGGACAGTTTCGTCACAGGTCAGAAACCCAAAAGTCTCCGGTGCAGATCTGAAGTCCATAAACCGTCGCTGGACGTCTTTTGAGCATAAAAAACAAACATATTTTCGGATTAATTTTGTCAGCAGACAGCAGGGGGCACTCCAGAGCCTAAATACCTCTTCGGAGACGTTTTTATTGTTTTTGTGGCCACACCAACTGTCAAAGCCTGATCTCGTTAGATCTCGCAGGCAGGTTTGGGCCTGGTTCGTACTTGGATGGGACACTGCTGGAATGCCAGGTGCCACAGGGGGGCGGTGGTGCACACTGTCGTTGTGCCCTTAGGCAAGAGACTTCACCCTGTTTGCCTCCAGCGTCCATGTATGCTGGGGTGTGAATGGGAGCGAAGGCGGGACAGATCGTGTGTGTGTGTGTGTGTGTGTGTGTGTAAGAGGTTGTGGTCCGTCCCTGTAAACCTGTTTGCCCCTGGAGCCGGGTCGTGCTGGGCCGTGATGTCAGCGTAACTGCCCCGCCCACTTGGCTAACGTTAAGCGTTTCAGAAACAGATCTGAAATACAATTATACCACAGAGCTGAGCAGGCTTCCAAGCATTCATTTATTTGTTTGGGTTTTTTCTGAATCCTTAAAGGGGGGAAATGGACCCGAGTGGTGGGCGGTCACTGGTGGGCGGTCACTGGTGGGCGGTCACTGGTGGGCGGTCACTGGTGGGCTCCATCGCTGTAAAAAAGCCTTTTTAAACTCACAGAACGCCTTGGATTTTCGTTTTCGGGAATATTCAACATATATTTTGCGACTCTTTTTTATTTTATTTACCCAACCACACAGAGCTACTTTCTGTTGCTGACTGCGCTTGTTGCCTGGGTTACCACCACCACGTGCCTCTGTTCTCCACACACCTTTAGCCGCCGTAGCGAATGGTATTTCAGTTTAAGGTTATTTCACGCCGCCTCGAGCCAGTGGAACTTACTCAGGACATAACGCGTGCACATCCCGTTCTGCCGCGTCATGTTCACGCCAACATAAACTGTCATAAAAAAAACTTGAGGTCATGACCCCGAACCGACAGAACTTGTTTGGGAAATGTTCGATTCCATCCGGAACTGCGAGGAAGTCATTAGCGGGTTATTTATTGCTCGATCTGTCAATAAGAGGAAGTGCTTGAGGATCACTCTTCCTCAGGCCGCGCCCGCGCCAACCCTTTGATGCTCCTTTGTCAACCGGGGTTATTCTTCACCGTACATCCTGCCTTTTGTCCCAGCAGAGCCACCGTCTGAATGAGAGCGTTGTGCGGCGCTCGCTATTGCACAACCTCGGCGTCTAAGTCGTTACACTTTGCTTTAATAAGAGCGAGTTGTAATTGAGTTAATCCTAAAGAGCGGGTTATGATTTAGGAAGGATTAAGAGACATGCTAGGGCTAATTGATCCCCAGTCTCCATAGCAACAGGCCTATGGGACGGCAGATTATGTTACACGATCAGAAATTAGCAATATTATACTCCAATGACTGGGGCGGCTTAAATGCCTTTGGTTTCGTTCCAGAGTTTGGGGGATTTTTAAAAATGTCCAACTGTTTGCGCTGTTTTGTTTCCACGAGAAGCGCGACACTTTTGTGGACGTATTTGACCCATTTGAACAACCTGGCCCAGCGAGGCTGCCAACCCGGGCCAACAGTTTCCCCCCAGGTGCAGGTTCTGGGCCGGCAGTGGGCGTCTGATTGTTTTGTCCCAACGTGATCAGTATTTCAAGACTGACGTTTAGTAAGTTCGAACTGTGATTTGTAACGTTTATGTTCAGTCCCAGTTCTGGCCCAGCAGGAGACCGGTGAAGGCTCTGGACCAGTTTCCGGCACCAAGAGCCAGCGAAACGGCTCAAACTGGAACCGGACCTGGCCCCACTGCTGCCCCACTGTTGACCCACTGCGGTCCCACTGTGGCCCACCGTTGGCCCACTGCGATCCCAATGTGGCCCACCGTTGGCCCACTGCGGTCCCACTGTGGCCCACCGTTGGCCCACTGCGGTCCCACTGTGGCCCACCGTTGGCCCACTGCTGCCCCCCACTGTTGGCCCACGTTTGGCCCACTGCGGTCCACTGTGGCCCACTGCGTCCCACTGTGGCCCCTGCGACCCCCCGCGGCCCCCTCTGCGGCCCCCCCCTGCGGCCCTTCTGCGGCCCCCCTCTGCGGCCCCACTGCGGCCCCCCTCTGCGTCCCCCCTGTGGCCCCCCACTGTGACACCTTTTCCCAGTCCCAACACTTTGAGCCTTGAGTGTCGTCACAAAAATCCGAGTAAATGTTGATGTTCAAACATGAATAAAAGGCACGAATCTCCCTTTTTTTGAACCTCGTTTGTGTCTTTTTCAATCAGGTTCTTTTTGCGTTCTTTTCGTAGTTTCAGAGGTTGGACGGACGTCACGACGGTGGGTATTTGGACAAACTTGTACTTGTCAGTCGGAGGGTCCTTAAACGAAAGTCCGTTTGATTGAGACAAAAGCTGGACATGATAATCAATAACGGACCTCTCTTTTGTCTTCACGCAGTCGTCTTTGCTCCACACACTTCCGTGCAGAACGACAGCTCGAACGTTCCGGGAGGGTAAATATGCCAGAGGAAGATGGATCCGACCGGGGGGGATGATCAAGGGTCCGGGCCGTTCCACTAAACCAAACCAAAACATGCCCCAAACCAGAGCCGCAGAGGAGCAGTGGTTACGACTCGTGCCTGGATCTGCCTTGTTTCACCTTTCTTCACATGCGTCTGACAAAACAAGTGGGCTGAATCTGGACACGTTCCTCTGGACTACACTTTTACGTCACCCAGGTAACAGACGCAGAACTCTAAATGAGGTCCGAGAAAATAGCTGAGAAGTGACACAATTTCAATGTTTTTCCGCTGTTTTTTGTTTGACTTTTCATGGAAACTGGGCCTTTTGAAAGTTTGTAGAAAATAGCGGCAGGATATTTGACCAAACTCTTCCAGTTACTCCTCGGTCACATTTCCGTGAAGTGAGCCGACTCGGTGAGCGGCTGTTCTAGGTCACTCCTGTCACTGTCAGCGCTAACAGCTAAGCGCTAACTCTGGAGCTATCCTCTTCCCCGGCGCGGCTGTGATCTATGCCTCCGCCTCCAGGGAAACACAATCATCAGTCAGTGGATCCACCCATCCGTCCCAGGCTCCAGCCTAGAGGGGCCCCGGGGCCACTCCTAACCCCAGAACGCCGCTCCCTCCCTGGGATGAAACCTGGCCAGGCGCCCCTCTCCCCTCCCTGGAGCCTGCTGGGAGCCGCGGGCCGCTGCTCATCTTACAGCCGCCGTTCGGGATGAAATCAAACCCTGTGAGAGACGACGGGGACAGAGAACAGATACAGGACAGGGGACAGGCGCAGGGACCCGAGGAGACAAGAGGGACGTTTCGACTGGCTCCCGGTCCCCCAGACCGGTTCAACTGGAGCGCTTTGGCAACGGTTGTTTTGAATGGTGGTGTGCTTGTCCATGCTCAGGGCCCGGCCCACAGCGGCGTGCGGCGTGGGCGACTGACGCCAACCCAACAGAACAAGTGATTTCAGACGACATCAAATTAAAATTGTACCTGAAATGTACAATCTCAGCAATTCACAAAAAGAATGGATGAGTGACAGGTGCTTGACACCGCGAAAGCCCGAGTTAACGTGAACTACTTCAGGAGAATAGTTTGCTTTTTCACTTCTCTGACTCACACCACATTTAACTGTGAAATGGTTTGAATCGTGCATCATGAACTGGACATGCTTTTGTTTTGAGGGTCGATAAACAGGAAATAGCTGATGCTAACATGCGCTAGCTTAGTTTTGCTAAGCATGTGGGCTCACACAGAAGTTCACATCGCTTTTATCACAAGATCAAGCCAGCGTTTGTTTACTTTTAATCTCTGCTTTTTTCACCTGAGTCTGAGGTCTGTCTCATCCAATCATCTCGTGCGTAGCTCCTCCTTAGGACGGCAGACCCGAATCCAGTCCGCACTGAACCCGTGGACGTAGGACTGGACCACCTCTGACCCCTTTAAACGGTAGGATCACTTTCAGACCGCTCTGATCCACTTGTGAACCCAAAGAAACGAGGCCGAGTCCAGAGCAGAGCCAACAGGTGGATGCAACGGTCCAAATCATGGCGGACAGAGGTCCGTTTCTAGTAATAGGACCATCGCTGTAACGTGACGGGAAAGTGACACCATGAATATCAGAATGTATTTGTTCTAAATACCCCAGATTACAGGGATGTATATCAATCTGATCAAACCCTTGGGGAGGACCCTCAGGCCCCCTCAGGCCCCTTCAAGCCCCCTCAGGCCCCCCCGGGCCCGCCCTCAGGCCCCCAGGCCCCTCAGGCGCCCTCAGGCCCCTCAGGCCCCTTCAGGTCCCCCCCCACCGGCCCCCTCAGGCCCCCTCAGGCCCCCCAGGCCCCTCAGGCGCCCTCAGGCCCCTCAGGCCCCCCCGGCCCCTCAGGCCCCTTCAGGCCCCCTGCAGGCCCCCTCAGCCCCCCCCCTGCCCCCTCAGGCCCCCTCAGGCCCCTCACCTGTTCCTTTTGCTCCTCCCTCTTCATCACCTGACTCGTCCATGCTCGGCTCATACACTTACTGCACTTGTTTGCTAAACTACAGTCGACGCACTCACAAGACTCTGAAGAACCGAAGAACCAGAATCATTAAATTCATATTAAATGTGTTCATTTGAAGTGAAAAGTGGCCTTTTCCCGAACAGAGAACCTGCTCCTCAAAGGTCCGGCACGTCAGGCTGGATGAATGTCTTCAGCCTTTCCATTTTTCACGCTACAACTGTCAAACGAAACAAACGCGAGGTAAGATTTGGCAAAGAAACCACTTTATAATAAGCTTTACTTGGAACCAAATCAGTTTAATGTAGAATAAGCCCATCGTTTACCATGAGCGTTCTGAAACTTCACAAAGAGTGTAGATAAGGTCTGAAGGAGGAGCACGAGGAGAACCGGAGCCGGACGCATTGACCAGCTGTTGTCTTTGCACAGAGCACAGAGGAGGTCTGGAGGAAAAACAAACCGCTCTAAGTGTCTCAGGACTGGGCCGACATATGGGAGATGGCACCGGGCAAAACCGCTCCGACCCAGAGCCGAAAGGACCAGGATGTGTTCATCAGACAAACAGCTCCACCAGAGAAAGTGTGTGGAGCAAACGTCATGTGACACGCGGGCCAGATCTGAACACACACGCACGTGCACACATGCACATGCGCGCGCACACATGCACACACACGCGTGCACATGCACATGCGCGCACATATATGTGTGAGATGGTGTTGATTTACCTGGAATGTTCCACAGTATACCATTAAACTTATCCATGTCTATGGAGATAAGCTGGTGATTTACAGGTCAGGTCTGTGGAGAGGCGAGCCCAGTCGCGTCATTAAAAAGCATTTAAAACCATCCATAAAGTGCATTTATCGAACCATTTCCATTGAAAGTCCAACCCTCAGTCCAGACGACGCCTGGTCGGCCTAATCTGGACACGTTCAATGCTGCACTGTGGAACATTTGACTGAAACCTTCATCATCTTGACAAGAGGAACTTATACTCATCTAATCTATCTTAACATTCAATAGCTGTTAAACCCTCAATACTATTTCATTATAATTGGTTAAAGATCTCTTTTATTGAATGCAGTTTGACATTGATGACAATTAACTTCTGTCTTTACTTGACTAGTCTTACTCGTCAGTAACTAGTTCTGGACTTTGGAAGTGTTTTTCAGAATCTTTACTCCTTCATCTCACTCATTCACCCTCAGTGTCGAACGAGTGAGAAAACAAACAAGTTTCACCAACAACGCGCAGTGACCTCATCAAACCCCCCCCCCCCCGCCCTGCCCCCCGCGGCGCTCCACTTTCACTTTCAGGTTTGTGCCGCTCCTGACACTTTAATTGGAAGTGGATTTCTTTGGGAAGACTTCCCTCCAAGTTCTGAAAGCATCTCGTCCTTTAGCTGTCCCCTTTCCCATTTCAAGCACCCGCGCCGCAACTAACACGGCGCGAAAAATACAAACTTTGAAGCTGTGCAACCTCTCGGGCGGCCGCCAAAAATGACACGGCCACTCCGACAAACTTACTTCAAAACTTCACACACAAAAACGCTCCCGGTTTCTCCACGGACCGGGACTTGATGAGAAAAGACCCATTTGATTGGGCGATGGAGCAAATAAAGTTGGTATTTCTGATGCTAACGAGCCAAACACTCCGGCGGTGGCTGTGCGTTGCCCAGATCGTGGCTTGGATTGAGTTTCGTGACATTTGCGGCCCCCACCCACACCACCACCACCGGCCCCCCCCCCCCCCGGCTGCGCTTTGAAGCCGCTGCCGTCTCATTTGGTAACAGGTTGGGAATGGGCCGCTGGCGAAAATTGAGACACCGGTCGCCGTGGAGACCGGTACTCCACCCACCTCCATTACGGGGGTCCGGAGCGGGTGCGAGAGTGGCTGCGTACATGTGGGGTCTCTCGCTCTCATCCCGGTGGGGGGGGGGGGTCTCCGCGTGCCGTTTCAAATACTGGTAAAAGTGGACAAATGTGTGGCTTGTTTGCGACTCTCAGGTCCAGTTTTATCTGTAAAGAATTAAAAAAACAAAACAACAACAGTCGAGCAAAGTGTGAACAGCAGCCGAAGCCGCACGTCGGACAATAGCAGTGCAAAGGCGTGAGTTTTAAAGGCGCAGTGTGTCACTTTCTGGAGCACAATCCCATGGAAACAGACAGTGAAAACCACACTCTCCAAGCACATGGATCGGTTTCATGCCATACTGTGGGACATCTCTACATTTCCATGGAAACGAGCAGGAAGAGGCTCCTCCGGGCCAAGTGCGAGTCAGGTTTGTGGAGAGGCAAGCCCGCTCACAGTAAAGACACAGGTTTTTAATACATTTTCAGTGCAATAAAATCATAAAAAAACAACAACAAAAAACATAATACATGCTTTTGTTTTTGTCTGTCTTTTGTCTTCAAAGTTACGTACTGGGGCTTTAACTTACAGGAGACTCTGCCTGCCTAATACGGAAAGAAAGCTGAGTCCAGGCTGATATGATTGTTACTGTTTATTATACAAATTTAACTCTTTTCTGTTTTATTAGACTCCGTTGTGTTGATAAAGCTCTGCGAATACGATTTTATTGATCGCGTTTGAATTATTTCAAAAGTCTTCGGGGAAAAATTTACTTCTGGAACCAAAAAAACAAACAAACAAACAAACAAACAAACAAACATGCATACAACTGCTTTTTTCGTATACTTTTATGTGCAGTTTATCTGGAATGTTCCACGGTATGGCGTTAAATTACCACCAGAAAAGCCTTGTCCAAAACAACTTCATCTTCACAGTTCGCGCACAATAACCACATTGTCTTTTTGTGTACGACTTTCTTCTTTCACGACTGCAGTTCCAATAGTTCCACAGTTTAATACAAGAGTTATGAATCGACTTTTTGGTGGTGACGAATGGCGCTGGCGCTCGTCGGAACGCGCGTGAACCACCGGGAGAGGAGAGGCTTAAAAACAGGCCGAGCGCCCCAGAAAACGCACCCGTCCCATCGAGAGGAAAGCCGATGCTCCGCTCTCGGCTTCAAGCGCAGACAAAACACTTCCTCGACTCAAGAGCGCTCGGGGTTCAACCCACAGCGGCGTTTTGGGGTCTCAGCACGGTTTGAATGTGTCGTTTAGGCCAGATTCAGGTCATTGACGGGCCTAGATTGTTTTACTGGTTATGAAGTGGACTTTAACTGACTTTTCAGCTTTTTACAATTTTCTTTTCATTTTTTATTTTTTATTTTTTTTAATTAATAATACACAAAATAGAAACACAAGAAACACAAACAGAGAGCAAATACAAATAATAATAAGAATAATAATAATAAAACAAATAATTACAAATTTTAATAAGGGCACAATATGATGATGCATAAATAAAATAGTCCAACATACTTGTCCCATTTCGCTCTAAGTTTATCAAATTTGTCCAATTTGTTTGTGATTTTTTTCCATATGTCTAAAGTCTGTTATATAGTCAGTCCAGTCCTTGACCGTCGGGGGGTTTGTGTCATCCGTTTCCTGAAAAATACACTTTTGAAAAACACACCAGTTTCCTGTGCTGGAGCATGACCAAATACAAAAGAACTAATAAAGCCATTAGGCAACGTGACGGCTGTGCTATCAATGCATTCCGTTGAGCGCAGAAATGCTCAGAACGACTCCCTCTGATGGTTTATGGCTTCGAAAACGTTCGGAATTCTGATCTGTGACGTCGCTATCAATGGGAAATTGAAACGGGGTGATTTCTGAGGCTCAGAAAAGGGGGCCTCATAAACAGGATACAGGAAGCGAGCGTGAATGAGGCAAAATACAACATGAGGATTGTTTTTGATGAAGGGACAATGTCAGTTTGACCAACTTATACGCAAATGTAAGAAGAACAGGAGTTATGTACCCAAATGAATGTTCTTACTTCAAGCTAAATGATCTTGTTTTAAATGTCTCGTAACCAGAGTAACAAATATGTTACTCTGGTTACGAGACATTTACAATATATATCTCACAACGCAGTCAAAAATTCAAATCGTATACATTTTTCACTCCACTTACGCAGTAACTTCAAATAAGGTACAGGTGAGTTTGTAGAAACTGGAGAACTCACTGTCCTGAACAAAAGACACCAGCAGAGGGCACAAGGACGCACACTGAGGAGTGAAGTCATTGGGATCAGCCTCAAAACAGGACATTGCAGCGTTGAAGTGGTGAAGGTGCATGAGAACCTTTGATGGACAAGCTCAAACAAAATAAACGCCTTTGAACCTGAATTGCTGGTGTTGTAGCGATAATGTGGCTAACGCTAATGTTTCTCATTAGCTTTGTTTTTGTCTGGGTGCAGTGTGCGAAGGTGATGTGTGAACGAGGTTAAATGTGTCCAAGTGTTTACCTGAACTACACTGTCAGGGTCCGGTTACAGAGAGGGGTAGGGGTGGGGGCAGGGGGGGGCGGAGACAGGAGGGAGGGGGAGAAAGAGAGAGAGAGAGATTTCCTGAGTTTACTGTAAACACTCTAAACATAAACGTCTGTATTTCTGTAAAGCCCCATGTTGGAGCGGATTCGAGTTTAGGTTAGGCCACTCCGTCATGAGGCTCCTTTAGACTCATGTTCAGAAAGGTGAAGGTTATACTTTATGAGTCCATCAGGGGGAAGCATGTGGACCATCTCCAGGGTCTCACCTCTGCTTGGTCAGGACCTGAACTGTAAGGTTTACCTGGTTGTGCATGTGCATGTTGGGTGAGGTGAGAGTGCTCAGCCACCGTGCCGCTGGAAGAAACCCACCAGGACACAGGCAGAACGTGCAAACTTCATTCAAAGGCCCTCAGACTTCAAAATGAGCTCTGCGGCCCATCCCCCTCCTCCGCCCGCTAGGTCTTTAACCACATTAACCCTCCACCTGCCACACCTGCCACACCTGCCACCTGTACCTGTGGACTGGACTCTGCATCTACACCTGTTTCTGCTCTCCACATCTGCCTCATGTCTCTCTCGCTCGTGTGTTTATATGCTGCACTTCACCATCTCACTAAAAGCCATTCCCTGATGCTCGACTGTAATTGTTACTTGGAACAATGGAACCGTAACCATAGAGTCCTGATACTTTCCCATGTCACCTGTTGTAGTATACAGCTCCTCTGCGTTTTTAAAGTCCACACATCTTCAACACTCCACCTGAAGAACGCAAAACGCAGGAACTCGTCCACCTTTGTATTCCGTGGACCCGCTCAAACTCTTGTGAAGTTGCTGCAGATAATTATAGCCGTCACTAATTAGTATCTGGCTAAAACTGAAGCATAATCAGAAAGCGCTTTATTTTTCCAGCGCAAACCGCCTTTTTTGCAGCAGTAATCAGGCGGCTGAGAGCGACTCCGTGCATCCTGAGTAGTTTGTGGAGTCTGGAAGGTGCCGCTCCACTTGTTGGACCTGTTTTCTCGTACAGGTGTGGGCTCCCGGGCGCGTTTTGATTAAATACGGAGCCTTGTTGTCTTCGTTGATTACTCACTGCTATATTTTTCATCCCTCCATCTCTCCCTGGCCTGGCTGCTCGCTCAACCACATTTTGATAGCTGTCACCTGATCTCCCTGATGATGAGGGCCGCTGTTGTAGCGCGAGGAACGGGGAGCGAGAGGAGAGTTAGGTTTCTCCGTTGTAATTAGTTTTCCCAGCCTCTAATTATACCAGGCGGAATTACAAGCCTGATTGACTGTCATTTAAGCATTTTAATTCACGGAATTGGCCTTTTTTTGCGGGTAAAAAGATGGAGCGGAGCCGGTTGTTGTGACAAGGAGAGGCGTCGGGACGGGTGGATGCGGGGACGTTTGGGAGCAGGTTTTGACAGAAGTAAACACGGCGGAGCGAAGCAGGTGCAAGAGCAGTGAGTTAAGAGTGAAGGCATGCGAAGACCAGGAGAGACACATTTCGACTTAACTGCATCAGGCGCAAAATGTATTCACGTATTAATATCTCATTTTAAAGGACACGTTTTGTGCTAAATTGACTTGTCTGAGCTTTGTTATAACATTGTTCCCTCATCAGAAACAGGAGTTGAATTTAACTTCATTCTCGCTTGTTTTAGGAAGTTTGTTTAGTAACTCTTGAGCCTCACAAAAACACTCAGTTTCAAATTTCCCTTTCTTGTGACGTCAACACAAGTCCGTAAGTCTCCTGTGCTGGTTTGAAGTACTTGACAAGACTGATTCTGAGCATTTCCGCCTCAAACCACGTTCATTACAACTGTGTCGGGGGTCAAGCTAACTTTTGTTTATCCCCCCCCCCTGCTTATTCCCTCTGCTGCCAGTAGATGGAGTTCTAACACCAAATACGGATGAGGTAGGCCTATCCAATTTGATCCACTTTATTCACATGTTATAAAGAAGACAGTTTCCTACACATAATAGGAATAAAACAACTTTCGCTCTAAAAGTCAGCAAAAATAAATAAATACATATTTTTAAGAATAATAAAAAATAAAAGGAATAAATGAATAAATGAATAAATAAATACATAAATACATAAATGAAATAAAAATAATTCAAAACAAAAAAAGTAAAATAGATAGAAGTGATAAATAACTACAATCAAGGTCCGAGCTGGGTTCTGGGGCCAGTCCATTCAGTTCTAAAAAGAACAGGAATGACCTGTACTGAGTTTTGTAAAGATAAAAACAGTTGTACTCTTGCTAAATGACGAAGATGATAAAAACTTGATTCCCAGACCAGCTCTGCTCAATTTGCTTCTTCAGTCACTTCCAACAGCATCTTTTACTTTCATCTTCTTCTTTTCTTGGGAGGACGTGGCATAACCCTGAAGATCACGCTTTAGACAGACTCCCCAATCGGACTGAAAATACAGACCCGATTGTTGGAACAATTGGGCGGGTTTGGGCAGGAGTCGAGCAGGAGCCGGGACGACCAGCTGAGAGGACACCGTGAGGACCTTTAAGTTGTGTTTGGACGTGCAGCGTCTGTTGTTACTCTTAACCCTGTGTCGAGTTTTAACCCTCATCTTTAATTCATCCACAGCGGGCGGCGGCTCTCACTGAAGCCTGTTCTCTTTCTCTGCGGGTTTACGTTTGATAGATTTCGCCGTCGTGTCGGCTCAACGCTGTAAATGGTCGAGTACCCGCCGGCACCAGGGTGGGTTTTGTTCAAGTTTCGTTTTTGTAACAGTCCTCAAACGCTACTAAGTGTTTGACACCAATGCAGCTCTTAATAACTGAACAACAAAACAGAATGATAAAGTTCATTCATTAATGTGCATGCTTTTACTGACGGAGGATTGGCTGTAGAACTCGACATCATCTGGATTCAAAGTAGTGTCACAGCCATAGTCTTGTTATGCTAAACTCACTTTTTAGAGCTTTTAACATGTTCTAACATTGTGTCCTCATCAGAAACATACCAGGAGTAGCATTTAGCTTTATTCACGCTAGTTTGATGAATCCTGGTTAGAAAATCCGCGGAATCTTCTCTGTCTCGGTGACGTGGCTCTGAGAAACATGGATCTATGTTTATCTTAAACTGTGTGCAATTCTGCAGCCAGTAGGTGGAGCTAAACTCAATTAGTCCCACGGGAAATGGGAGCGATACAAATGTGTGTTATAAACTTTTATCGTACAAAAACACGAGATGCGAAACTAAATGTTCTCAAGAGCACGTTTAAAGGCTGATAACAAAACAAAGGATGCAAAATAATTGTCCTTTAAAGTGTGTCTTAAAATGGTCATACAACTTTGAAAACACACAACTCTTTGGGAACGATTAATTAAACTTAACCAACTAACTAAAGTGCCCTCCCACGACCCACCAAACATCAAAAAGTAAACTGTTTATGATGCCAAACTTTTTTTTTGGTCATGAAAGAACCAACTTTTCACACAAACCAGTCAACAAGAAGTGTTTTGACATATGTGTTCTCTTCTCACTCACTGAAGTTAGCCGTAGGTGGCGTTCACATCACATGTTAGACTTTTTGGGTTGAAAACAGAGCATGGGAATAGCGCCGTTCCACGAGAAACGAAAACGGACACAAATGTCAACGTCTTCTTTGTCGATACAAACATTATAGCTTCAGAAAGTGTGGCCATTAGACTGGATTGTTGTCAGTCAATCTCGAACAAATGATGGTACGGTTCAACATTTGTGGCTCATGAGTTTGGATATTGCTTCCAAAAACTGTGAGTCTTCCATAGAGTTACGTAAGCCACCGCCTTCCATCCGAACCAGCTCGAGTTTGGGTCCGTACGCACAACCCGCCGCCTCAGAGTGACTCATCGCACGACAAAAGCATGCATTTTACAGCAGCTGTTTGCAGATTTCTCCTGTGTCATGTAAACATAGTGAGTGCTGGTACATAGGTAACCCTGATCCCGATTGTCGTGCGCAGAGCTTGTCGCCGGGTTACGTTTCGTCCGGCGGATGGATTTCGAGTTGGAGCGGAGACAGTGGAAAGCTCATTAGAGGCTGAACCTGGGGCCTAAAGGTTAAAGACTGCGTTTAGTGGCCCTCGCAAGTGATCGGCAGCGCTCGCGAACGCGCACGCACGCGCACGCACACACACGCACACACACGAGCGGCGGGAGGGAAACGCGAGAGCCAAACAGGCGGCTCGGGTTACGTTTAGCGCACTCAGGTGAGAAGTGACTCAGCAATCACACAACATGCTGAAGGTGAAGCTGAGTGTGGCAAGAAATGTTCAGCAGAAGTTCTTCTAAACGTCACATCGACCTTTTTAAAAAGATCTGATTCATTATCCATGTTATGATTGTTTTACAGGGATTTTTTTGGCGATAATGATATTTAGAAATTCATAGCAAGGCCCACAAATCTATCTGATGGACTTTTCTTATAGTAAGATGATGTATTTTTCCATTTGTCCGATGTCTGTTACGACGTCCGTCCAGTCCTTGATCGTTGGCAAGGTTTGTGTCAACCATTTCTTCGGGATGGCCTTTTTTCCTACCGCCAATGATACGTTCCAAAGGTATCCATGTATTGTGTCCACGGCAGGAGTTTTGAGGCCCAAGTACGAAGTTCTAAAGTTCAGAGGGATGGCAAATGTCAAAAACAGTCTGCAGTGCATTATTAATTTCAGTCCAATATTTCTGAGCAAAAGGACAGTCCCAGAGCGCGTGATAGTGGTTGGCCTCCTGGCTGCCACACTCTCTCCAACAGTTAGCGTTTCCTTGTGAGTAATGGGCACTTTGACATGGTGTTATGAATAAACGTGACACATTATTCTCTCCAATCATGGGATTTTGAGGTCCTCCGCTGGGACGTACACACATTTTCCCACTCTTCATCTGTCAAAACAAGATTACCTTCTCTTTCCCATTTGTTTTTAATATATTTAGTGGAGTATTTGTCCAGATTAGTAATGCACTGATATAATTTAGATATTCTTCCCCTTGAAAGTTCTGATTTAGAAGCTTTGATTGATGTTCATGTTACCAACAAGTCAACAATGCACCGATTCCCTGGGCCCGAAGACGTCTGTGTAGAACTTATTTTCTCTGGAAGCCCTGTGGTAACTAATACAACCGGAAGAAGGATTATGTCGGATGGCGGCACTCAGGTGGGCTTCTGGAATAAGGTGAATAATAACTCCTTATTTCTAAATACCTATAAACGTCCTGTTTCTCCAAGCCAAAGGATTCTTTCAACAGATCAAAACGTATCTTTTACAATCTGGTGAAAAACCTTTATATCTTTTGTAATCCAGACCTCAAATCTCAGATCAGTTCTATTTGGTACAAAAGGTCATAAGCGATCCAGTTTAAGATTTGAACATCTTTGTTTAGTTTGTATGTTTTGATCAGCTCCTTCCATGTTGTAAGCACAGAGTTTACCCAGGGATTCTTAACTTTCTCCAAATTACTCAACCGTCTGTCATCTGCCAGTGAAGCCTGTACAGGAACATTACTCTCAATATTTTTCTATTGACCTAAACTTATTTCATGGAACCGAAACATTGATCCATACCATTTTTCTGGATAGGTTTCGATATCCAATAACAGTCACAATCTTCCTTTTTACTACAGTGAATGACATAAATTCAGAACACCAAGCTCCACAGTCTTACCATCTACACCACAGCCTTGTGTCTCGGTCTAGGAAAGACATTTGCCAAACTAATTCATCCTTGGCTGACGTTTAGGGCTTCATTTAATAAATCAGTAAGAACGCTTTTGAGCTGGTGCCATGATTTGGAGGAAAAGGACAAAACGGTTGCTAAATCTCTCTCACTCGACTCCATTATATATTTTTTAGCTAGTTTATGGATCCACCAAAGTGTTTCCCTGATCCTTTACCCTCAAAAATCAAGAGAAATGGGAATTTGAGCCCTGCCCAGGTCAGCGCACCAACGTTTCTCCAACAAAAACGAAACTGTTCATTACACTTTACTTACTTACTTAAACGCTAGCGACACTAAAATCTGTCAGTTGTTCTGAGCTAAAAATCTAAATCTTTTACCATCCACTGCTCAGAAAACTTGCTCAAAATGTTTCAGCGAGAATACGATTTCCCTTTCCATTGTTTCTATTGAACTGTTAATTAAATCGAGAACATTCATCGAGTTTTACAGCTAAGATCTGACCATCACAATGAACACGTTTGCCTTCCACAATGCGCAGCACATTACGTTTCTGCTCCGACCCAGAACGCGCTCATTTTTTACCGCGCGTAATTCCACCGGACTCGTAAACCCTCCCTCATCTTCGCCGTCTTTTGTTGCCGGTCAATCGGTCGCGCGCTCCTCTTTTGTGTCCCCCTCCTCGCTCGCCGTTTCTCTCCGCGCGGGAAACGACGCTAACTCCGGCAAGCCGCCATTGAGACCGCTTTATCCCACCGCGCCGGGGGAACGTAATGACAACGCACTTAATAATTGATTGCGCTTGTAATTGCTCAAAATGAAGTTTCGCGAAAGTTGGTAATGATTGGGAGAGAATTACCGAAGAGTGATCCGGGGAAAAGGGGGGCAAGCTTTGAAGACGAGCCCCCATTTTTCTTCTTTTTTTTTTTGTATCTCATTTGGGACATGGGATGAGGACGGATAGACCGACGTAGATAGGAAGAATAGCGGGCTAATCCTGGCGGAGGGGGTTATAGCCAGCTAGGTTTTGCGGTTTTGTCTGCGCGCTAATCTCCTCTTGTGAGCAGTGTCATGTCCGTCAGTCATCGGAAAATTCCCCATAGATTTCAACCACTTTATTAACTTCCTACTTGAGATAATGGCCCGGCTCTAGAGCCAATGTGCTTGCCGCGAACGAACGGAACGGGGAAAGAAAACGGGAAGAAAACGCGCAAACTTTTCCGACGCGTTCTCATCCGTCGGAATTGTATTGTCAAGGCGCCGTCCGAAAAAAAAAAAAATGAGATTTGACGGCAGAATTGTTTATTGTCTTGCGGAGGAAGAGCTTCGCGGGTGTGGGCGGCGGGGTCGATCCGCGCTGCCGAGGCGAAGGAGCGTATTGTGAGTGGAGTGTGTAATTTCGCCGGCTGGATGCGGAGGATGAGGAGGAAACGCGCCGGGAGGAGGGGTGTCCTTGGAGCGTAAATGGTTTATCAGAGACGTGAACTGAAAAGAAGCACCGCAGCGGCAGAGAAAGAGAAGAAAATGTCTCTTTTACCGCGCCGTGCGGACTATAACTGTAGAGACGTCCAGAGCTTGGGCTGTAAAAATGGTGCAGAGATGAAATGTTAATATTGAAATAGCAGATTTGCGATACGAAAAAGACTGTAAAAACTAAGAAGTCAAAACTTGCAGTGTGAGGGCTGTACTGTGCTTAAATTTACAGTTCAATCACATTTGTGTCAATTGAACTTCAACCAAGGCGCAATTTAGCACATTTCTGATGGTTTGTAAAAATCTAATCTCATTATTAGAATAGAGATAATGCTAATATTGCTAATATTGCCCACATCTACTAAGTTTTATTTTAAAATGCACTTTAACCCAAGATGAGAATAGCATCTTTTGTTTATTTCAAAATTGTGTTTAGTTGAGTAGCTTCTTACCAGTTTATTCCATTATCCCAGGCTATTTTATTGTGTATGTTATATTTCATTTTACTCAGTTTGTATTTTAATCACTTGCGCTTCCTCTGTGTTCTTTGCAGCACTTTGGAGACTTTCTGTTGGTACAACGTGCTGTGGAAAATAAAGATGGCGCTCTAGTGCATTACACACCACTTTATAATAACGACACCTTTAATTTGTCTTAAAAAAAAAGCATGAACAACGACTTAATTCCTCATGAACATATGGTTTATCAATGATTCAGGCTTAGAAACTTCTACGAATTAGGGTTAAAGTATTAGTTAACTGATTACTAATCCCATTCGTTTGTTCACTATGAATTAAGCCTTTGTTCATGCTTTACTAAGGCAGGAATAAGCGTAGTTAACTTAAAGCGTTACCCACAATCACAACGTTATTTGGTGGACAATTCACGATCTACATGAACGGAAACGATAAACAAATGCAACAAACTGCAGAACCAAATGTCCAACTTGAACCACAGACCAAAGCCTCACAAATGTGGAGTCATGATCCAGTACAGAAAAAAAAAGACTCTCTGTAACCTTTCCGGTGGAGGGTCTGCCACCTGTCTTTCCATGGAAATGTTATTGAGGAGTTTTCCACATCTGCGGAGAGGCGCGCACAGTGAGAAAGCATGTTTGCCAAAGGTATTTTTAGCAGTCACAATCGCGACCGTAACTATATTCCACTTTTATCAACAACACGTTTCATTCCAAGGAATCTCTCAGTGAGTAAGAAATAAACACTTTATAGTAACTACACTTTTAAAAGCCTTAATAAGAATGAACATGAACAAATATTGTATTTAGAATGATTCACCTCAGTAACTAACTAACTAACTAACTAACTAACCCCTTTTTAAGTAGTTACTAAGCCTGAAACTGTCTAAACTATTTGTACGCTGTGCATTGAGTCCTTGTTCATGCTTTATTGAGGCTAATTAAGGTGTAATTATGTGTTGCTGGACTCAAATACCTAAAACAACTACATTTACAACCACAGCAAATAATAACAGTGTCTGAATGAAAAATTAAAATTGTAATATAGAAACATTTCAGTCAACGCCGTAGCAGGTGGAAAAGATAAACAGTGAAATAAAACAAGCAACAAACAAACAAACAAACAAACAAACAGACAAATCGTATTAATTTAACGGTTGTCCCATAAAGTGTCGGAGGTTGGATGGGTTCACGTTTACAACCTGGCGCGCGGGGGGGGGCGGATCCAGAGGTGCAAAGAGGCGGTTGCCACGTCGACGCGTAAACACCTCCAGCACCAGTCGACGGTTTTATGAAGCCAATAAAAGGTTCATAAAATGTGGGCGGGACCAGCGTGATGACATGTTTGTGAGAACATCCAGCTTCTCTAGAACTGCAGTTAAAGTCGTTTGAGGAGATGGAACGCGGTTGAAAGCGGTTCGAATTCCAAAATTGGTCGCGCAGGGTTTTCCACGATATCGGTATTGGAAATGTTGTGTCATGTGTCATTCCGTTTGTCCTCGTGCGGCACATTTGTCTTTTTCAAACAGACAAATGAGAGAAAATGGAAATAGAAAAGTCGTTAAGCTAAAAACATGCACATATGTTTATACAACAAATTATTTCATTTTCCAGATAAATGCATGTTGTCATTTTTACCAAAGGGAAAAGTTATTTTGTGGACTTTACCAAAACTTAAATACATTTCTCTTGCCTTGCTTTGGGTTTTAAAATCTTAATGTTATTAGCTTTCCTTTAAATCCTTAGAATCTTCATAAAATATTTGATTGTTCATAAAATATCTGGTCGACAAAGACACCAAAGACAGGCACTTAAACATGCACAATGGGGACAATTCTCCAGTTAAGGTAAGAGGTCTTTGTTTTTCCCTTGAAAGTATTTTTTATACCGGTCTGGTTATTGCTTTCATCTCCCCGAGTTCAGGCGGGCGTGAGTGACAGGTGGATTAGCCAATCAGGGACTCGCACGACCCGTCTGCCTCGAAAAACAAACATGGCTTACGAGGAAAAAATGGCTTGTTTGTGTTGACGGCCAAAGAGCGCTTCCGTTTGCGTCACGGAAATAAATGAATCTGATTGCACGGTTCCGTTTGAGTTTGGCTCGGGGCGCGACGAGGGAAGACGTGACTCACTCGTTGTAAAGCGTTGGAGAACTGGATCTTAGACTGCTTTTCTTTAGACTTATCTTGAGCACCTGGTCATGGTCCTCCCACCTCCGGATTAAAGTCTGCTTCTGCACACTTCGGAAACATGGAAATCAAAAGTGGGCGGACAGATTTCAGCTGGCCTTCGCTCCCTTGCGACATGTGTTATTGTATTATTACACATATCATCAGCCATAAATATGTTCGCTAACTCTTGCCGTTTCCAATATATAGCGATAATTTAATGTCAGTAACGCGTTTAGCAACTGAGAAAAAGTAATTTTTAGCCCCTGTATATTTCCTTTCATGCTCAGCCGCCCAATCATTCAGAAGAGCATAATATTTGTGTTAAACTTCACAATCTCCCTCTCCATCTCTGCCTCTTGTCCCCAGTTTGTTCCCTTAATTGTCTTGGCCTTCTCGCAGATGACCTCCGACTCAACAGACCAGGCTTACGTTACCATTTTTAAAAAAAACAACCCTAACTTTCTAAAAGCGAACGCACAAAAACTCCTCCAGCATCTCCTCATCTCGCCTCCACCGTCTGGCTCGAAGGCACAAAGGCAGGGAGGCTCTCTAACCCATGTCTATAGAGCTCTAAAAGCGGGCAGCCAAGCAGCCAAGACACTCGATTCCATTTAACGGCATTTACACCTTTGCCGGGTTGATCTTGGAGCTACGTGGCATATCGGCTTACCTGTCCCAGAGATCAGGCGCTCGGGAGGGGGTAAAAAAGTGGAGCAGGGGTGGGCGATTGTAAAGCGAGCCGGGCGCTGACAGCTAAATGCGCTAATTTTCAGCAGGGACCCGGGGTTTTGTCTCAGAGGGAGGACTCGCGGTTCCAGGCGGATTGGCGATATCGTGGGCTAGATTGGCCTTTTTTTAAACGCGAGATACTGCGGCGGCTAAGTGGTTGCCGAAGCGGGCGAAGTTTGCCGCTAAATGTTTTCCTCTGACAAGTTGATTTGCAGTAATTTACGCTGATGGATTAATGTTACGGTATGGAACAGGCCCGAGGCGTTAAAAAAAAAAAAGATCTTTCACAATTGGAGGTTCCCGATATTTTATAGGCAATGCGCAATTTCGCTTTTTGACATAAAACATGACTTCAAGGTTGACTTTGACTGTTAATGTGATATTATTCTCCATTAATGTTTCCTTTTTAAGACTTCAGGAGGTTGAGGATGGACACACGTTTAGCGCGCTGCTCCTGACAGGTTACCCAGCGGCACCGAGTGTCAAACGGGTCAAATGAAGAGGACCATGGACTCGGAGTAACCCCAAGAACCACGAGACTGTGTCGTTTGTCACCGTCAGTTTGTCTTTATAAATGTTTAATTGCACTCTACGTCGGTGGTTCCCAATCTGGGGGACGCCAACAAACCTTTCTCCGCCACACAAAGGAAGTCCCAGTGTTGCCGCAGGAGAAGAGAGCTGTGCAATCGAAAATAAATCTGACCGACGAACTGTAATATCAGAGAATACTTTGAATACCGTTTAGACACAAAAAGTGAATTTAAAGTAATACAACACAGCCTGGTGCGAGTAGAATAAAAACATACGGCTACAAAACGATGATGTGCAGTAAGTGGCTCCGTCTGGCGGATCAAGTCGTCACAAATATGACAACGATATTACATGCAATCCCAAATAACGGGTTGAAAGACTTGGCATCTGACTAAATGCTGGCGAGGACCCTCTGCTCTGGTTCAAGGATTTGGTCGATGAATGCCAATCATGTACAATAGGGAAACCTCCAGCTACAGACCTGACCAAGCCAAGCTCAAGATCTGGATCTGGTCCGCCGGGCGACAGCTTCTCTCTGCTGGGGGCCACCAAGGAAAGATGGGTCAAATGCAGAGAATGTATTTCCCTCACGAGAGATGAATAAAGTATACCTTAAACTTAAATGAACTTACGCATGACTAAACTTTATTTACAGTTGTTTTAATCGACGAATTGCTTCTCAAAATGGTCACTTGGGTAGAAAAATATAAAGTCAGCTTCTCTTGACCAAGATCCCGGCTCAGGATCTGGAGAAGGGCCATTGAGCGTCTGCTTCTGACAGGCAGCAGCTGAGTGAGAGCGTTTGCTGTTCAGTCTGTGCTGGCCCGGTTCTGCCCACAGGATCATTAAGCTCTGAATACACCTGCGACGGAGCGAGAAAATATACGAGAGTCGCCCCTTTGACCACAATATTTGGACAAGGAACAAACAAAGGAGGTCCTTTAATTAACAAACGAATCGTCAAGGCGCATTTGTTCTGGAGGCGGGTCAGAATTCACCGTCGAACTGTCAGAAAACAGATTTGTTTGACCTGGTTTATGGTTCATATCTCCGTAATGACTGGACCTATTCACATGAAACAGACACTGCCACGAAGCTCAACGCCTTCTCTGTCCGCGCAAATAAACAAACGTGAAATATTTTACTCTGAAAAGCGGCGCCATTACTCAACCCCCGAAGACGCGTTTGTTGTCATCTGAAAGGGCTTTGAGCCGCGAGCCAACGAATAATGATCAAGCGGCTCGTGAGCGTGGGCATTTCTTCCAAAAACGGTACATCGCCCATGAAGTCACGTAAGACCCCTGCCTTCCACCTGAAACTGAGACGACGTCGAGCCAAAGCCGGTTCTCGTTTGGGGTCAATAGTCGCCTACACCTTGAGTCCACCTCCTTCTGCCTCGTGCTCTGTCCATGCCTAAGCGGTGGTAATCCCGCAGTGAACAGAGGCTTCTTGTTTGGTCGTAATGATCCTTTAATATGAAGAGTACCTCCGCGCACACACACACACACGCACACACACACACGCACACACGCACACACACATACATACAGTAAAGGCCTCATCCTCCCTGCATCACTACACTCCCTGTGGATAGACTTACCGCGCAGAAACCCGAACTTGCCGCTAAGCCGTTTAAGAGTATTTTAGCTTCATTAGGAGAGCGGACACACACGCAGACAGCGAGCTTTCAGCGGCCGGGCCAGTACTCGGTCATGGATAATTTAACGCGGACCAAATGTCAAGTGATTTGTGGGCCGCGCTTTGATTCGGGCTCTCTTCAAAATGCACCCAGACTCCGGAGATACCGTTTGGATGTGGAGGAGTCCGATTGTGTGCCCGGCGCGACGCCAAAGCGGCCGAGTCCGTGGCGAATACCCCAGCGAGGCACTCCGGACCAAGATCCAGGATCAAGGTCTGGAGATGATTTGTGGTCGGACTCTGTAGAATGATAGGTCACATTTTGTGCGTAGTGCGAATGGAAGATGTTCTACTTTTGACATTATTTGGTGGGATGATACCTATTATGAACATTAAAGATTTACGTCCAATCAAGTGGCAGTTTACGACGACAGCAGAGTTTTACAACATATCGATCACGTCACTCTTTGTGGAAAAAATAACTGATGTGGCATTAGATGAGTTTTGTACGATATAATTGCTTGGTAACAGTTATGGGATTGTGATATGACAATTCACAACCAGGAAGTCCAATCATAAACCTAAAAAATAGGTAAATACAAATACAATCTTTGTGGTTCCATGGTGTTGTTGTGTCGTTGGGCGAGACACTTCCCCTGCCTCGCCTCTAGTGAACACTGTTGTTTGAAAATGTGGGACAATTGTTCAGAATGAGCCGCGGGCCGTCCTGTCCGCTGCCGTTTGTGGGCACGGCGGCTGAACTCAAAGGGCTTTTAGGACGTTTCTCTTGTGGTCCGGGCACCTGGAGGGGACAAACTTTACATCCAGCGATCAGACGGCAGGGCCGCCACAGAACCAGGAAGTGCAGGACTGCGTGTTTAATGTGGTCTGAGATGAAAGCCACAATGCCCCATTAAAGCCGAACGTTTGACGGATTCTCGCTTCAATAAAAAGAAACGATTCACAGTCAAACAACGCGGAATGCGACATTCAAAGGCGTGACTTTTCTGGTATTCAGTTACGGGGGTTTTCAATGCTTGTACTGTGAGTCGCCTCTCCACAGATCTGACCTGTAAACTTAGCTGTCTACGTGAATGAAATGAAGAAACTTTGGGGCATTTACGCCGGACAACATGTTTGTACGTTAAATGCTTGAATTATGTTAAGATATGTTGTTAAAGCCGAACTAAGTAACATTTCCACCACGTCTTTGTAAGTCCCTGTGATGCTTAAATATGTATTTTCGGGGCGTTTGAAGTGTCTTTCGTCGCCCCCTGCTGTTTCAGAACGGAAAACAAGCCTTGCAATATTTACTCTCCTGAGAAACCCTGGTTTGCTTAAAAAAAATATATATAATTTGGCAACGTTAAATGTTTTTACATGTGATCGTACTCTACTACTGAGAAAGAAAGAAAAAATAAAGAGTTTTGAGATGATTCTCGGGGTAGTTCAGATGTATATGTTTTAATAAAAATAAAAAACATCAATCAGAAAAGAGAAACTGTTCATTCCAACTTTCTTTCTTAACTTTTCAGTAAAATAACTTGCATTTGTTGGAAGATTACAGTATCACTAGAGTTGTACGCTCTCCCAAACGCCACGCTTGAGCTCGGTACGATTAATGCCATACTGTGGAACATTTCCGTTACAATTGCGACTGCTACAGGGACTTCAAAAATAATGATGAAAAATAAAAGCAGGAGAAAAACTATACATTCAGGGCCACGTTTAGGTTGAATAAATGAAATCTAAAGAAACTTGGACAACAAAAGATGGAGCAGAGGAGGAGGAGCAGAGGAGGAGGAGCAGAGGAGGAGCTGAAGAGGAGGAGCTGAAGAGGAAGAGTTGAGGACGGACACAGGACAAAGACTAAATCTAAATTATAATATAAAAATGAGTTGTCTAAAGTGCAGCGTTTAATGCCGGCGTTGCACGTTCTCTAACACGTGGCCTGGGAGTCGGACCCACAACCTCTTTTGTTTTCAGCTTTAACATCTGAACATATCTTTGGAGGCTTAAATATTGATTCATTTAGAAAAACAAATGACACTAAAACAAACCTTGTGCAAAGTATGCTCTGAGAAAGTAAGCATGACATACTTTCCTTGAAACTTTCAGCTCGGCCTCATCTCTCTAAAGCAAAACTCCAAATGTGCGCACGGTTCGTCGTCGTGGCACCAGGGGGCACTGCAGCTGCACGACCCCGCACGAGACACGCTCAGGCCCACTGCCCTGGTGACAAAACACAAGTGACACGGCTCAACAAGTGCAAACAGGGAAAGGAAAAAAAAAATGCAACAATTCAATTCCACGGTGGTCGATAAGGGGGAAAAAAAGTACAAACATTTTGAAGCGAAAGAGAAATATGTATCAAAATGTGCAAATGCCGCTTCATGAAACCTCAATAAACACAAAACAAATTAATTATTGATTTTTCCCCCCTCATAATGAACCATCTACATTTATTTTATTTTGTTTTGTCATAATAAAATAAATAAAAGTGTCTTGATTAAAAGTCGATCGATCGTACGGTCCAGGTTTACTGTATAAATATCACTGCATATATGTGTGTACAATCTGAAATGTACGCACCGGCCTTGAACATATGTAATGCTGAAACTTGTTGATACAAATCCTTTTTATTGAGTTTGAGGAGGAGAAAGAAGGACCCCCGAGTCCAGCCTTGGCAGGATCGTGTAACTGTAATCTGAAGTGCGCTTGTGGAATCGAAAGGTTATTTGTTTTTTTTTTCGGTCATTCGAGCGCCGGATCGGTTCGGCTCGCAGGCGCACGGACGGACTTGAGTATCACCCGATGATGTCACAGGGCAGAGCGGTGTTTGGAGGGGGAGACTATTGCGTAAACACGAACGAAACGCAACTTCACAACTGCAACGAGAAAAGGACATAAGTGGTGGCCATAAGAGCGTACGGTCGCCCATGTGACGAGCGCGTCTCGAAACGACACTTGTCCCACATCTTTCATACAAATCTGACAAATCTGATTGTATGAAATGGCAGAAAGTGGTTGTTTCCGGGCCGACGGCGTCCCCCTCGCTCGGACGGCGCAGAGGCAGTTTGATTGTGAGCCGTGAAATCTGATAAATCCCGTCATTTTGAGCCTCGTCTTTTGTAACGTGGCGATTTAATCCTGAAAGAACAAACCGCCGTCGCCGTCTGAAGTGGGAACAAAACAAAAATACTGTAAAGTGTGACGCAGAATTATATCAACGTCTTTAGTTATATCATGCGGCGATGTGGATTATTATTCTGTATTTTCAACATTTTTAAATAACAATATTAATCGAAAACGAACACAGACTTCTGGGATGAAACGTGCATCTCTGGAAAATTTTGCAACTGTCATTTTATTCTGAAATATTGGGACTGAGATGAAACCGCTTTTGACTTCAAAACGATGCATTCGGCCCTCAAAACTCCTGCCGTGGACACGATAAGTGGATACCGCCGGAATGTGCTTCTGGTCGCAGGAAAAGAAGGTCGACAAAGACAAATGGATGACACAAACTGAACCCCTAATAAAGCACAGGACCAAAGTTATAATTGACACACACAAACACACAAACACACACACACACAAATCACAATTTAATAAAGTTAATTTGAAAATGGACAAATTTGACGTTTGTCTTTCGCTGTTTTTCCTGTTGTCACTTTGGTGTTGTTCGGTTTTAAAAAATAAATGAATTCTTTTGTTTTGTGTACACTTAAAAACTGAAAAAAGGCTTGATATATATGAAAAAAATAAGAATAAAATCGCATGGCTGATTTCTGTCATCACAAAAAAAGTATATTGCAGAAAATACCAAAACTTGGAAAATTAATACTATTGGACTATTGGAGGATGGAGACAATTATTAATAATAGTTCCATGTGAAAAAATCTGAGAACCAAAAAATAACAATCGTGACAATTTTAGAAGCAAAATCAAATCTTTTATTGTTCAAAAAATAGACATAAACGCAAAGAACTTTTATTTTATCTGGCTTTATTTTGTCTTTCAGAGAGTTCAGTTCCGTAAAGCCGCTCGCAAACTCGAGGAACCGTCACATGTCAGACCACGAGGGCGAAAGGAAATGAAAGAGTTCACTGTTGTGCACGGTCACAGTCTCAAGAATCGTGAAGAATCGTGAAATAATCGTGAAATAATTGTGACATAATCGTGAAATAATCATAAAATAATCGTGATATAATCGTGATATAATCGCGAATAATCGTGAAATAATCGTGAAATAATTGTGACATAATCGTGAAATAATCATAAAATAATCGTGATATAATCGCGAATAATCGTGAATTATCGTGAAATAATCGTGATATAATCGTGAAATAATTGTGAAATAATTGTGAAATAATCGTGATATAATCGTGAAATAATCGTGATATAATTGTGAATAAACGTGATATAATCGTGAAATAATCATAAATAATCATGAAATAATCGTGAATAATCATAAATAATCGTGAAATAATTGTGAATAATCCTGAAATCGTGATGTTTTTTCCTCACAATAATCGGAACAGTAAAATTTGATATCGCGACAGTCCGACTTTGTCAGGACCCCCGGTGTGTGAGAGTACAAGTTCCCGTACTTCAATGACCTTTTTGGGTCTATGAACTGGAATGAGGGGGTCTTTTCACTCTCACACACCTGGGATCCTGTCACACTGACTCAAACCGGGTCCAATTAGGTCCATTCGGTTTTTTAATCCAATAATATGCAGCGCCATCTTCAGTCCGACTTCTTCAGGACAGTATCGCAGGTGTGTGAGAGTAAAAAGACCCCCCACGTCCCGGTTTATAGTCCAATGTGCAAAGTTTACGTACTTCTATTACCTCTTTGGGGGGCCTATAAACTGGAACGAGGGGGCCTTTTCTCTCTCTACTCTCACACACCTGCGACGCTGCCCTGATGAAGTTGGACTGAAGATGGCGCTGTTGACCCGCCTCTTCTTCTCCCCCCCCCCCCCCAAAAAAAAAATAAAACAACAACAAAAAACTGCGTAAATCAGTTGCGAAGACACGTCGTGGCGGTATCGCGCGAAAAAGAGGTCCCGAGTTCTGAAACGGTCAGATGTGAAGAAAAAAAGCAAAAAGGACTCAAACAAACCCTGGTCTGGATTTTTAAAAAAACGAGGAGAAATGAGTCCAACGCGGCTGGTTTGATGAAGCAGAGGCAGGAATGTGTGAGAATCAGCCTGAGCGAGCGAGCGAGCCCTCCCACCGCAGCCTGTGAGCGCCACCTCTGCAGCTGGCCCTCCATCAGCAGATTAATAAGCTTTGTTGCCACGCCGACCGGAACCCAGTGACAACCATCCAGCCCCCGAAGGATTCTGGGTAACGGACCCACTGGCCCACAAGCTGGCTCTGTTTTTACTGCGGCGTTTGTGCGAGCGAGGGGGGGAGAGCGAGGGTCTGTCTGGTCGCAGGGGGGAGGATTTGGGCCAAACGTGTCATATTTTTCACCTTTCAAAGTGTGAAATGGGCGACCCGTGGGTTTCAGAGTGGTGAAAAATGTTGAACTGTTGCCATGGTAATTAACAAGTCAAAACAAATATATCACATCTTTAGGTTGGAACCCGTGACTGTCGTGTCGAACAGACTCTTAAACAAGTTCTAATGTCGTTTCCTCGCCAAAAGCCACACATAAAGTTGTGTTTTCGCATTCTTCAGAGCTCAAAACGTCTGATACCACCTCATGATGTCATCAGGTGTCAGCAGGCGGTAGAGCTTGTGTTCTCAGGGAAACGTCCAGTCACTATCCCCTTGACTTGTGTTTACCTTTCCATTGCCAAAATAAAAGGCAATGGAATAAATCTGAATGGCATAAATCTGAATCTAAATGTGACTTAGCGCTCCATCTACTGGGAGAAGTAGGAATTACCACGGGGAAATAAACAAGCTAGCTTTCCTCAACATGCTAATGTAGCACACAGTTGTAATGGAAGGGATTTGAGGCAGAAACGCTCAGAGTCTTTGTTGATTTGCGGACCGCACAGGAGACCCCCTTTACTGATGACGTAATACAACTTGGGACTTTGAAACTGAGTGTTTTGTGAGGCTCAGAGCCAAAGGAACCCGTTAAAAAGATGAATGAAAGAAGCGTGACTGAAGCTGAAGACAATCTGCACGCTGTGTCTTCATAAATGGTCAACTTTGTAAATCGAATGTCGCCCTGTTGTTCACACTTGGACTGACCAGATCCGAACTTGGGCTGAACCCGGAACTAACCTGGACATTTACCAGAAACCAACAAGGACTAAACAGGGCCTAAACCAGGACTAAACCAGGACCAAACCAGGACCAAACCAGGGCTAAACCAGGCGTAAACCAGGACCAAACCAGGACCAAACCAGGTCTAAACCAGGACCAAACCAGGTCTAAACCAGGACCAAACCAGGTCTAAACCAGGACCAAACCAGGACCAAACCAGGTCTAAACCAGGACCAAACCAGGACCAAACCAGGCCTAAACCAGTCTTAAACCAGGACTAAACCAAGACCAAACCAGGCCTAAACCAGGCTTAAACCAGGACTAAACCAGGGCTAAACCAGGCTTAAACCAGGACCAAACCAGGACTAAACCAGGACTAAACCAGTACCAAACCAGGACTAAACCAAGACCAAACCAGGGCTAAACCAGGCTTGAACCAGGACTAAACCAGGACCAAAAAAGGCCTAAACCAGGACCAAACCAGGCCTAAACCAGGCCTAAACCAGGCTTTAACCTGGACTAAACCAGGACTAAACCAGGACTAAACCAGGACCGAACCAGGGCCAAACCTGTAAGTGTGAACACAGCCATATTAAGGTAAGACGAAGGGTTTAAAATAGGACGTTGCCGTCTCCATGGCGCTCGGTGACACATCCAGATGACAAATCTACATCTCAGTTTGTATCTGACGACACAGTTTCCCTCCCTTTATTAGCTTTATTTTGGAGCTTTTTGCTCATGTTCTAAAGTGAGTCCCTTTTTGCAAACGCAAACAGAGTTTGTGTTGACATCTTCATCCTTCATCTGTGTCTCCCATGACAACGCAAAGCTCCTCTGCTTTTGACTTATTCTGACTCTTTCTAAGGCAGAAGTTCCATGGAAACCTTTGGAAAAGAAGTGGCCCAGAATGAGCTGTTGCGGACCGGGCTCAAGTACCAGATTCAAAACTGAAACAACAAAAAGCATTCTCAGGTCATTTGAATACATATATTTTTGGTTGTATTTCATTTGTAAATTGCGTTTGTTTTGAGATGATTATTACAAGTGAAGTGCAGCTCGGATGTGGAAATGCCATCTTTAACTTCAAAACAACAACAACAACAACAACAACAACACAATCATTTATCAGTTTAGAGCATGTTTTTAGGAGTGATTTCTGACTCATTTCTTTGTCGAAACTACGAAAAAAACAATATTCCAAGTTTGACTAAAGCACAAATGTATTTTCTTTTTCCAAGTGCCGAATTCAAGACTCGGACCCCAGAAACCTCCCCGCCGCCGATTCAGCCCATTTCATCCTCGTTTTCGGAGAACTTGAGCGTTGCTTTGTGGCGGCGTTCGCTCCCAACTTTAAAGCTGTTCCCTGCATTTCCGCGACGGTTGCTTGGAGACAGGGATTTGCCCGGGCCCCTTGGTTCATTCCCACACTGCACCGCTCCCGTTGAAAGGATATTTCTCTTTCTGGGCCTTTTGATTGGCTCCCAGTGTGAAGTCGCTCCCCGCGGTGACAGTTTGGGTGGGCATGAGCGAAGGAGAGCAGAGGAAGGAGAGGAGGAAGGAGGGATGAGAGGAGGAGAGGAGGAAGGAGGGATGAGAGGAGGAGAAGGAGGGCAGGTCACACTCTGAGGCCGGCGCACAAAGAACGGACAAGTTTGCTTCCTCCAGCGTCGAGCCGGAGCAGGAATGTAGCGGAGTAAACAACTTGCCTGAGGAATCCGAGTATTTCCTGCAGTTCGCCCGTAAACGAGGGGGTGACCGGTTCAAACCTCGACTGTGCCTGATGCATTTTAAAACGACGCGAGATGAAACAACCGCAGAATAGATCGTTTCGTTTCTTCCATCAGTGTTTGTTTGTTTGTTTGTCATAACTTCACATGTTTCCACAGCAACAGCACAGTTATTGGGCAAACACAACTCACTGTGACACAGCAAATAAGAACAATTACAAAAAAAATATATGAGAAAATCAGAAACTAGAATGTGGTCTAATGTTTGGAAAAAAGAAAACCCGTATATGATGATTTTAAAGGGGCACAATGTAAGTTTAAAGGAGGTCTGAAACCTTCTTTTCTCCATGTTGTTGTTGTTGTTGTTGTTGTTGTTGTTGTTGTTGTTGAAACCCTAGTATCAGGAGGAATCACATGGTAAACAAGAGCATTTGTCTATTTCTGATGACGGTTTTGTTGAAATGTGACGTTTCGAGCGTCCTAAAATCCCATACATAATACTACGGCAGGACCACCCCCTTAGTTCAGCACCCCCTACAGGTCGGACGACTTGTTGAACTAAAATGCAGTTATGATAAATACATTGGAAATTTGCTAAAAAAAATCTTTCAAAAAATTATCACAGAATAGCACATTTTTTAGGTTTATAATTTAACTTCCTGTTTGTAATTGATGACATCACACTAGGAAATTACCCAGCAGCCACTGGGCCAAAACTCATGTCAAATTTGTTAAAAAAATTGACAAACTAAAATATATGAGTGACTTTATTTTGAGAATTCATGTTTAGAGAGTGTTTATTTTGTGTAAATTCTGCATAAACTTTGGATAGAATGAGTGTTCCTACTGTGATGTCACTTCCTGTCATTTTCTACAGATTTTTAAAAACTTTTTGCTCCAAATAGCGACTGGATTGGTGTAAAACTATTATGTATACATACAACAGGTTTAAATACACCAAATAAAGTCAAAATTATAAAATCATAAAAACCTGTCATTGGCACTTTAAAGTAGAAACAAATATGAAAACTGTTCGGTTTCACTAAACGATTAAAAACACTCACAAGCGCGTGTCAAACTCCGCTCGCCGGAATCACTGATGGCACTGCAAGTTTATAACAGATAAAAAACCAAACAAAGTAATAACAGCGAAGCCGACAGTACGCGCCACATTCTCATTCCTGTAGAGATCCGTGGATTTAGCAGAGGTTTTTCTTTGCTGACATCACTTTTTTAGATTTTAGATGTCTAACTCTGTGCACTCACAAATAGATAATGGTTAATGTGTTATACGTAACTTGTAAGGCTGTCACTGTTATATCGCGAGCGCTAACAGTAGCGGCTTTTTACCGTTGTGTTTTAGTAGCTCTCTGGGTGAAAAGTCTCTGGTGTTTATAAAGTGCCAGTTCCTGACAGCGGAGGGAGGGTTTTTCTTCATTTCACACGGATTAATCCCTTCTCACATTGTTCCAGGACGAGCCAGAGTCTGCGGCTGCCAGGGACTGCGTAACTTCGGTAACTTGAGGTCTCTGATGGATCTTCTCGTCTCAAAGGAACATATGTCACTAATAACCATCATTATGAATATCTTTGTGTCCTAATCACATCCCGTACGTTTGACTGAGTTAGATTATCTCGTGCTCCTGTCAGGCAGCATAACTTACTGTATGTTTAACTCCTCCACGCTGCCTCCGCTCGCGCCGACAAAGACCTTGATGCTTTTCGCTCACAAAGAGAAACACGGATCTTTTTAATATAAAAGATACAATAGGGTAAAGTTGGTTCGTAAGCGGAGAGGATGTGGCACTTCTCAGATGCCATACTTACTTATTCTCTTACTTGAATTAAAGTCTGACTGTGAGTAAATCTTCAAGTGACAAAAGCTTGATGTTGACAATATTGAATGATCTGAACATTTGTGTTTCTTGAACGCTCCTTTGTATGATTTTGTTTTTCTCATGTTTGTGTCTATCCTTTGAAAACACCAGATTTTGTTCCTCGTGCATTGTCCTTCCACTTGCATTAACTCCGTATAAATGAGATCCAACCTGACAGTTACTCCTGCGATCCACAGCCTGTTGTCCACGGCACCTGTTCACCCTGAAATGTCCACTGCACACGTTCCCAAGTTTGTGTGACAGATTTCCATCTCTTCATCACAACTTCAGCTGATTCACACAAAGCACACGCCCAGACAGAACGAGCACAGGTAACAACTGAACACAACCTCACACTGTTATTACACACCTCACACAGTTATTACACACCTCACACTGTTATAACACACCTCACACTGTTATAACACACCTCACACACTGTTATTACACACCTCACACTGTTATAACACACCTCACACGGTTATAACACACCTCACACTGTTATAACACACCTCACACATTGTTATAACACACCTCACACACTGTTATAACACACCTCACACACTGTTATAACACACCTCACACAGTTATAACACACCTCACACTGTTATAACACACCTCACACTGGTAATAACACACCTCATACTGTTATAAACACACTCACACACTGTTATTACACACTCCACTGTATAAACACTCACACAGTATACACACACTCACACGGTTATAACACACCTCACACGGTTATAACACCTCACACTGTATATACACACCCCACTGTTATACAACCTCACACTGTTACACACCTCACACCTGTTATTACAACATTCACACACTGTTATAACACCACTCACTGTTATAACACACCTCACACTGTTATAAAACCTTTACACTGTTATAACACACCTCACACACTGTTATTACACATCTCACACAACTGTTAAAACACACCTCACACTGTATTACACACCTCACACTGTTAAAACACACCTCACACTGTATAACACACTCATTGTTATACACACCTCACACACTGTTATTACACACTCCACACTGTTATAACACACTCACACACTGTATACAACCTCACACTGTTATTACACATCTCACACACTGTTAAAACACACTCACACTGTTATAACAACCTCACACTGTTATAACACACTTTAATGTTAAAACACACCTCACACACTGTTATTACACACTCACAACTGTTAAACACACCTCACACTGTATAACACACCTCACACTGTTATAACAACTTTACACGTTATAAACACCTCACACACTGTTATTACACATCTCACACACTGTTAAAACACACCTCACACTGTTATAACACACCTCACACGTGTATAACACGACTTTACACTGTTATATAACACACCTCACACACTGTTATTACACATCTCACACACTGTTTAAACACACCTCACACGTTATAACACACCTAACTGTTATACACACTTTACCTTTAAACCCTCACACACGTTTATTAACATCTCACCACTGTTAAAACACACCTCACACTGTTATTACACACCTCACACTGTTAAAAACACCTCACACTGTTATAACACACCTCACATTGTTATAACACACCTCACACACTGTTATTACACCTCACACATGTTATAACACACCTACACACTGTTATTACACACCTCACAATGTTTATACACACCTCACACGTTATTAACACCTCACACACTGTTATTACACACCTCACACTGTTATAACACACCTCACACTGTTATACACACCTAACACTTAAACAACCTTAACACTTTATAACACATCCACACACTGTTAAAACACACCTCACACTGTTATAACACACTCACACTGTATAACACACCTCACACACTGTTATTACACATCTCACACACTGTTAAAACACCCTCACACTGTTATAACAACCTCACACTGTATACACAACTACACACTTTATAACACTTCACATTGTTAAACATACCTACAGCACTGTTATACCACTACATTTATACACACTCACACACTGTTAACACACCTCACACTGTATAACACACTCACACAGTTATTACACACTCACACTGTTATTAACACACCTCACACACTGTTATATACACACCTCACACACTGTTATTACACACTCACACTGTTAAAACACACCTCACACTGTTATAACACACCTCACACTGTTATAACACACTCACACACTGTTATTACACACTCCCACTGTTAAAGACACACCTCACACTGTTATAACACACCTACACACTGTATTACACACCGTCACATTATACACTTCAATCACGTGTTCTGATGAAAGGTCAGATTTGGATGTTTCTGGACAACATACAGGACAATCACATGTTTGGACAGGCTTGGTCTAAACTGGTCTTTGCTTAACAAAAGCCACATTTAGAATCTTGAAAATGAGTTTAGTGACAGAACGAAATCGTTTGTACAAACGAATTTTCCTGCATCAGATAAACAATTGATTCACGGCCACTTTTCTTGCCGTAACCATTAACTGAACAAGACTTTGCACAAGGGTTGTCCTGAATGAAGATGTGACTCTGAAAACCCAAACAATAAAAGCTTTGAACGAACGCTCGGATGCAGCCCCAGCTAAAAGTTTGCAATACTCAGACAAGATCGTGCCGGTCAGACATTCACTGATAAAAATAGAAAACTCGAGGAGGAAACTGGACGGCTGAGTGGCAGAGTAGAGAAGGAAGGATGCACGCAGAAGAAAAGAGCGAAGAAGAGGTTTTTAATTGTTTTCCCGGATGCTTTGGGGGGCTGCGTCCGTCCTGCAACTTAAGCTCCATGGGCCCTCTTTAAAAAAAAAAAAAAAGAAAGTCTGACATCAGTGGAGGAAGTGTCGGGGTGATTAGGGTAAGAAAGTGGGGGGCCTTGAGGGGGAGGGGGGGGGTTTGAGGGGGTACGAGGGGCGGGACAAGGGCCCAGGACTGGGAGCTTACTGCAGGTCGTTAAACTCCAAAGCACTTCCTGATTAGGACGATGTGATTAGTTCGGAGAGCGTACCGAGAAAACCAATTTCCACCTGCGAAAAACAGACAAAGAAAAACCATTGAAAACCGTCCACACAACTGGACTTCAACAGATTTCGGCACGGACAATGTGTGCCCCCGCAACCGGAGTCGTACATAGACCTGTGAATGTGCTTGTGCTGCGTGTGCTCGCGGTATTTGTGCAGAGTGAGTGTTTATTCGATACGTACATTTATCGGTAAACTTAACGATTTTTGTGGGTTTTTTTTAGTGTGTGAGTGTGAGATGGTTTTTTTTTTGCAGTTGTCTGTCATGTTTTTATGAGTTGTGCAGTTTGGACGAATTGGACGAAGCTTTGGCCATAATCCCGCATATTTACAGGCATATGCTGTCATTGTTTTTGCTGTTGATGTTGCTGTTTTTTTGGCCTTTTCTTGTTTTTCTACGTAAAGTTTGCAATCTACAAAACTTGAAATGAGCGGTCCGGTCACAAAACTCGAGTTTAAAGGGTCGAAAAGTGAGCGAGTTTGTGCTTCGTCGGTACGTTCACTCTCAGTAAGAATGTCATGTCAAGTTTAACAAATGAGACCTGTAACTTGAGACACGAGATGGATACGCTTAATGCCCTACTATGGTACATTCCAGGCAAAGCTAAGACACATCCATGACGACAGGGTGGATATGAAGTGGATTCGAACTCGGCAAAGTTGGTATTGAGTGTCAAATACAGAGAAAGTCTTAACTACTAGCTTTGATTTGTTTTATTGAAATTTCCAAGGATGTTTAGCACCAAGTTGCACCAAGTCGCTATGACGGCGTCTTCAGTATATTCAAGATAAAGAGAGCTTCAAACAAGGTCTATAGGAAAAGAAATAGGGCCAGATGTTATGAATTCACTCCACAACAGCTCCTTCAAAACACACACATTCTGATAAACTGACTTTTTGGAGCGTTTAACCAACGTTGTCCCTCATCACAAACACAGCTGGAGTCACATTTAGCTTCATTCAGTTTGAGGAATCCTGGTTTAGAAAGTCCTCTCTCCTCCGAGCCTCAAAAACACACCGTTCTGAATCTCGATAACTAACTGTTTTTAACTCCACAAATCATCTCCAGACTCGTCCTGGGCATTTCTCCTGTCAAATCACGATCAGAACAACTGTGTGCTGAGACCAGGAAGTGAGAGACCAGCCTGAAGAGCGTTGAGAAGGGTTTAGCTTAAACTGTGTGCAATTCCCTCTGGAGCCAGTAGTAGAAGAAACGGCAGAGATCCAAATGGTATTATGTTTTTTTATAAACAGTTTATCTATTTTTAATTCTATATAAGATGCCGAACTAAACGTTTTCAAGAGCAGGTTTAAAGGCTGATCATAAAACATACAATCATCACTGTTACTATGACATTTCAGGGCATCATCAGAATTTCAGGATGTCATCATCATCATCATCGTCATCATCATCATCATCATGCATAATTTTATTATTTTGTTTACAGCACTGAAGAAAGTAAAAAGAAAGCAACAACTTTATTAAGGCCTATATCTCTGCTTTTTTTTAAAAACAGAATTATGGTAATAAGGATAAGAACTACTGCAGCGTCCAAACTCGTGAACGCGGCCCGCCCGTTGAGACATCGGCGGGACAAACTGCACTGCCACTACATCTTTCATAGTCCAGAACGATATTTCATTATTTTGTTGTTGTTTTTGTTGTTATGCAGGAGGATGTGCGTCTAGTCACACTCCCTCCGCCGCTGCTCGAGCCAAACTCAAACAGAACTGTGCAATCAGATCTGTTTATCTCAGCGACGCGTGTGAAACGAAGGAACAAAATCAAACTTCTTTCATCTCAAATTAAATCACTTTTGTTCTCCAAGTTATTCTTTTCAGCAGAAATCCAGTGTTTTTCAGTCCCCCGCGATGATTGGCTATTCCACCTGTCAATCACCTGAACCCTGGCAGATGAAACCGATCTCACATCTTGTATTGGAGAAATGTGAATTCTGGATCTCAAATAACCTTTAAAAATGTTTGGATCGTGGAAAGTTTACATTTGCAGTTCATTTGGGCCAATTCAGCAGGAAATTGTATTTAGCGTTTTAAAAATATGTCTCATTGATATCAAGTGAACCAATACGTGCAGTGCTGGAAAGTAACTAAGTACAAAAGTAAATGAACTGTACTCAAGGTAAGGCGAGTTTATTTGTAGAGCACAGTTCGTACACGAGGCAATTCAAAGTGCTTCACAAAAGGAAAATGCATTTAAATGTAAAAGTCACATGCACAGCCAAACTTAAGTCACATGTTCAACTCTGAACTGAAGTCATTGGTCCAGGAGTGATCCTGGTCCAGCCCGGGGACAACCGGGCTGATGGCTCATTACAGGCTGTTAGGGTAACAAAGAAGATTAGTTTCAGGTGAAAGTCACAAACAAAAAACAGGACAGGCAATTATCAGGAGGCGCCGCCCAGTGGGAAGGGCTTACTCAGATTAGGATAAGTACCCGAGTTCTCAGACTAGATCCACAGATTGAGAATGACTCAAAAGTGATGATCAAAGTGTCTTGTTTTTCTAAAAACTCTGTCCAGATCATACAACTTTCTCTGATACTTTAAAAGGTTTCTTGACTACGTCTGAGAGCAAGTTTCTGTACTTTCTACTCCACTACATTTATAAAAGTAGAAAGTACTTTTCGTGGTGAGTTCAAACTCCAGCTTTGAGTAAACAAATATATAAACATAAAATCCACTGGAAAAAATAAGAAATGGATTCAAATTGACCTTTGTTGACCAAAGATCAGCACGACATTTATCACTTTAACAGTTCTATGTGAAATACTTTTTACACTAAAAGTACATTCTTAAACACATACTTCAATACTTTTAATGAAGCATATTTTCGATGTGATACTTTTGAGTCTTTTTTGTTCCCGCAGCCGTACTTTTACTTAAGTAACACAACACTTCTTCCACCACTGAGACATTTCGAGAAAAAATATTTAAAAATCAATTTCAATTTCATCTTTGACATTCGTATTCTTTTTCCCTTTCTTTATTTGCGCCGCCGTTTAACAAAGCGAACTGCTAATTACCGCCACTGTACTTTTCTAATCCCGTCCCTCCCATCTCACCCTCCTCCCCCCCCCCCACCCGCACTCACATCTGCTTGTCCCCCCCCGACGCTCACCCCCCGTCTGACAAACTCACATCCAAGTCACAGATCATTTTTTTTATTTGATTGTTTAAAAAAAAAAAAGAATAAAAAAATTAAAAAAAAATCTCAAATTGCCGCGCGCGTTTCTTTTTCCGGGGGGAGTGTTTTGACAAGCGCGCGTCTCCAGCTGTGAATCCTGTCCCCTCGCGATGACAAAGATATCATGCGGCGCTTCTTTAAACACGCCGGTGACACCGTAGCACTTATCGACTCACTCACGCGCGCCGCAGAAGGGTCGCCTCCGCGCTGCCGCCGCGCTGCCTCCGCGCTGCCTCCGCGTCGCCTCCGCGTCGCCGCTACGTCGGCCGCAATAATTGGGGCGAAAAAACTTTTTTGGGGGGGGGGATTTGCGCGGTGGAGACAAAAGCTGCCAGACGATCATTGTGCGTTCATGAAAAACCAGACAGTTCCGCATTGTCTTTGGACGCGTCACTCACACGCGACACTGACATTTCACGGGGAGGAAGACGTTTGTTTCGTTCGCCTCCGGGACAATCCAAAAAAAAAAAAGAAAAAAGGCCAGCGTTTTGGTTTTTTGACGAGTGGCACTGGGTGATTAGCGAGCGAGACGTGCAAAATGACAGAGAGAGATGATGTAAAAGTTAATCTAATTACACATTATTTATTAGTCTGGGGTCTTCATTAACATTTTGAATCAATAGCTTGTACTTTTTAGCTTGTCAAGTGGAAGAACTGTGGCGAGCGTCTGACGTGAAACGCATCTGAACCGCCAGAATCTGATTTTACCCCCCCCCGACCCACCCACCCGCACGTGTAATACTAAATCTGATCTGATTTAACACGCGGGTCACGTTCATCTGACTATTGTTTTTAAAAGACGGGAGTTAAACGGATCGAACTTTCCAACGCCAGCGCGACAACGGCAGCAGAAAAAAGTGCCGTTTCAAACTGAATTGGTTTTGTTAAGTGTGACTGAAGGTACAACATCCAACTTTTTGCCTGTTTAAGACGACTAAACGCCGCTTCTGCCTCATCATGTGACCACAGCGCCACTCCTGGTTCTGACATCTGAACTGGGCGTGAAGAACTGAACGTCGCCATGGTTATTACATTGATTACTGGGAAACTGTTTTGTTTGGTCAAACTTCACAATTGTACTTCCTGGCTGGACACTCTGGCTGAAGATGTGACGTTGTTAAAGAGTTACTGTTACCTGGCAACCACACTGTAAACAGGGGCAAAAAAAAAAAGGTCAACTTAAATCCCAGTTCAATTGATTTTTGTAATGCCCAAATTCAGTTACCTTGACAGTGAAAAGCAGAGTAGACAACGTTCAATTAGTAAATGTCCCAGCATCCTTGACACGCCTTCTGCAGGAAAAACTACAAAACCCTTTTGGGAGAAAGTGGAAACCTCGAGGAGAACCACAGCGAAGGAGAGATCCGACTCCCACGGATGGAGAAGGACCGTGGAGCCAGAACCATCAGGAGGATGCGAGGGAGGTTCATCTGGAGACAGTTCATCCAGGCAAGATGAGGAGCCGTTCATCTGGAGTAGAGAGTGTTCCTCCAGGCTGTGGAGGAACATCTGGATCCACAGGTCGGGGTCACGACACGGGCCATCTAAGGTCCAGTGGCATCTAAAAGTCTTAACAAACGCGTCTAACGTACACAATAGCTATGATTAGATGAAACTCAAATGCATGTCGTTTTTGCTAAATGAATGATACAAACACACCTGACTGTAGCCATGACGTAGCCATGACGTAGCCATGACGTACCCTAAATGACCGCACCCCAAAGACGTCTGTGATCCAGAGAACTGAGCAGGCCCAACCCGGCTTAGCTCCTGCGATCTTTGTTTTATGGACAAACCAGAGGCGTTGAAGAATAGACATGAACGCAGAGGAAAATAATACAATCGTGGAGATCGTGTCGAGAGGAGCTTGTGCCTTTTCTGTTGCAGAACCTCAGTGTGGGACGCGTTTACCTCTGCATTTTAGTCACTTTAAAGACCATCCTCCGTGCTTTTGTCTGCAGTTCTTATCTACAACTCCCGTGGATCATTGTGTTGTATGTTTGGGCAGCTTAAATGGCAATATTAAAATAAAACCCGCAAAAAAAACAAGTCCTCCGGGTTGAAAAACGACTACGCGAATTCCATGCGTTCACAAAAAGAAAATGGTTGAAGAGCAGTGTGTATCGTGGGGAATCTTGGGAAACTTGTCCGCAGGAGGACGAAAACTGCTCAAAGACGCATGGATCGGTCTAAATACAACTGTGAGTGGTTTAATGAGAAGGCGAAACAATTATAACACAGTGAAAAGTTCCTGAACGTCCATTTTAGCATTATAGTCTCTTTAAAAACCCAGACAAAGAGAGACAAACCGTCACCGTTATTTGTTATATTTCCGCGCGTGTCGTGGCGTTTATTGTTATAGTCGTATGCGCAGCACTCTGTTTTTACATGCGCTTTATGAAAAAGTGTGATCCTCCAATCAGAAAGCCGTTTCTGGCCCCCCTGTAGGAGCGTTTATGCTACTGCTGTTACTTCAAACAAACACGACAAAGCCTCCGGCGTCCTCACACATTGTCAGGAGACTCGCCACGCTGCCCTGCCGCACGCACCACCGCCACCGAGTCGGTTCTGTCGCCAGATCAACCACGAAAACGTTCATTTGCACAACCAGAAACGACAAGAGAAAAGTGAAAAATGATCTCCTTTTTCATTATCTTTCAACTGTAAAATGATGATAACTGTATTTTTCTTCTTCTTCGCTTTCATTGTATACGACCATAAACAAAAACATGATGTACTTTTCTTTTTAATCCTCCATCATTTTATTTATTTATAAGTGACTCGTTTAAACCGAATTCTCAAAATGCGTGTAAACCCCGGAGGTCCGATAAAGACTTACATTTTTACAAAATTTAAAACAGAAAACAACAAAAACAAACAAGACCAGAGAGAATAAAATAAGTCAAAATGAAAAATAAAGAAGGTGCGGCATCCAAAGAAAAGAAACTGAAGGCACATAAAAATAAAAGTAAAATTTTGTACACATTTGTGATTAATTTTTTTTAGGCCCAGTCCTTAAAGCAGAACTATGTAACATTTTCACCTTATTGAATGTCTTTGTATGTCCCTGTGATGGTTAAATTTGTATTTTCGGGGGCGTTTAAAGTGTCCATCGTCGCCCCCTGCTGTCTCTGAGCGGAAAAACCATCTTTGTCACAGTTGCAGACATCGACCCGAAAACAACTCTCCTGAGAAACCCTGGCCCTTTTCTGTGTTCGGCAATTTGTATGATTATATTGATCGCTTTAACCATGGGCGCAGTTTGTTTAATCCATTTCTTCATGATGTCCTTTAACCCTGCTGCCGAAGGTATCCATTTATTGTGTCCGTGGCAGGAGTTTTGAAGCCCAAATACATGGTTCTGAAATCGAGTGAGATGAAAACGTCCCAAACAGGCCCTGGTTCCACTGCACCGGGTAAGAAACAGACTCGTGTCGTCACTCATTTCAGATACGACCCTCCCTCCAGCGCGGACTGACACGTGCTGTTTTGTGTTTTAAAGTGAAAATAAAAAGCCCCCGAGCGTCAGTGTGTTCATGTTTCCGCATCTGTGTCATTCATGTCATGTGTTTGTCTTGATTTTAACGTTCCAAAGTAATTTAGCTGCGGGTACTAATGAAGAAACCGCGACCTTTTGACCCTGATCCTTGACATTTAACAGGTCCAGGTCAACGCGATGTCGTTTATGTTACAAAAGTGTGGTTTCGCGTACACTATGAGCCGTTTTGATCTGCAACCACGGCAATTGCTAAACGTCTCTTTGTCGCCGTTCGCACCCATCCGTGTTTTCCCCCTCTTTTTCTCGCTGAAGACCTGGACAAGAGCGGTCTGACTGGTTTCGGAGCAAAGACGAGTTTGAGTTTGGTTGCTAAACGGTGAATGAGTAACTTCCACCCACTCCTTTTTCAAACATATTTTCCTTCCTTTTTTGTGTACACAGGTTTGGTATTGACATGTTGCTCAAACTACTTAAAAAAAACACACAACAAAACGCCTAAAATTAAGTTTGTAAATATTGTCGAGAGGCTGTACAGCATTAATAGAAGTGAGATATGGTGAGTTTGTGTGTAGGAGGCAAATCAAGGCCTGGCTTTAGTCCCAGGCTGAACTCTTTGTGAGTGAACAGACTCTTGGCTCATGTCGGCGCATTGTCGCGCTCGCAACGTGTCAGGTCCAAGCCTTGAGGTCGTCCGCCTTTATCTCCCGCCATCTGCGTCTTACAATTCATCGGCCTCCGTCATGAACGCGAGCGAGATCTTCAGTGTCAAGTGGCGACGGAATGAGCCGTTCAAGAACAAATCGCGGAAAAGTCCGTCTTAGTGTCTCGGAATCGATCGATATTTATCTGCAAAATGTGGTTCACGGGGCGCCGACCCTGGCTCACGGCAACGCTTTTCAAACGACTTATTTTCTTTACACGTGTTCAGTCTCGTATAAAGTCATGCAAGAGTTTTATTTTCATATATTTTTTGCAGATTCTTTCTTTCTATTTATTCTATCTATTTGAAACGTCCTGAAGGTCAGTTCCGGACGATTGATTTGGATTTTTTGGAACGTTTGTTTGTTTGTTTGCAGCGTTTTATTGATTGGTATTTCAAAATAAATGGTTTGTTTTGTTTTTGAAGACCATTCATTGAGTTTATTTTATTACTGAAGCTGTTAAGTGGACAACCCTTGACCAACACTCTGCGGTTGACATTTGGCTGTTGCTGCAAAGTTCAAATCAAAGTCAAGGCCTCAAACTACAGGCCGACGCTGCAGGAGCTTGAGCCATCTTTGGGGTTGAATAATTGCAACACTTTCTGACGTTATTGGGGGAAAAAAAAGTGTATTTCTGTTGAACCTTGTGCCAGTTTTTTATTCATGTGGATCGGCCCTGTAATCCCATAATATTAACAATAAACCAGGTCAACACATTGGCATTCTGGGCTCTGATCCTTGTCTACAGCGACGACAGCGAACTTTCGTGGACATTTCCATCTGCTCTTCCTCGCCCTCTGCACCGGACACGCCCCCTCTGCTCCGGACACGCCCACAAAGCGTTCAAGAGCACGGACTTTCTGTGGGATCCTAAAATATCACACCCGGACAGTTGGAAATGAGGCTCGTTAAAACTGTCAGCGATTCACCAGCGAGGACCACGACCCCAGCTACGACCCCAGCTACGACCCCAGCTACGACCCCAGCTACGACCCCAGCTACGACCCCAAGTGTTTATTGACATAGGAGAAACATGGATGTACAGAAATGGATGCACTTTTCGGGCCTCGGTACCCCCCATCTAGGAGATACATTAGAATAATTAGAATGGTTAAAAGAGGGTCGGTGGGAGGGGCACATCGTGAACGCTCATGTGACCTGGAGGCCTAAATAGTGTAGCCGCAGGAAGGGGCGTGAAAGGGGTGTGGTCCCAAACTTAAGATAACAAACCTATCTTTATGTAGGCTAACGTTCTTTAGCATAGCCACGCAATAATATGTAAACTAGCATTAGCATTTGCTGCTAACGACCTGAAGCAAACAGCTAAGTCTGGAGTGATCTCTGTAAGACCGCTGGTCCCTCCTGACCACACTCACACGCTTCTGGACAAACGGGGTCTTTGGGGGCGTGACAGAAGAGAAAGAATCCTTTGTTTTGAGACTTGATATTGTAAATGTATGTTTATAGAATGTGTTAGTTCCTCCCATAATCTTACACCTCTTGAGGAAGTAAACTCCTTCCCTGGAATAAGTTACGATCACATGACATTTCCCTCAAAATCCTACAACAGAATTTTTAGATGTTTCTTATTTCTGTAATTACTGGTCCTTTCCACACGGAACAAAAACCTGGCACAGAGTTTGACGTCTCCTCTATCAGCTGAAATAAACCAAATTGGAATTATGTTTTCGCAAATAGCGTTGGTCAACCCCAAGGACCGACTTTCCTCAGTGGAAATTCCTTTAAACCGTAAGAAGTTCTTGGACATAAATCACATTTGTGGATTTCCTCTTCAGATCTTCCACCAAAAACTGCCCCCTGCCTTCCATTTGAAATTATGACGTCAAATTATAGGACGAATTAGTCATTAGCAACGTTTTTTATGATGTGTCATTTTTCCGTCAAAAAAAACCCCACAAGTCGCCGTCGTTCTCAGTCCGTTTTGAGGGCTAAACCGCCGAACTGGAACGTGACAGCTGCGGCACGCGCGACCTACACATATAGTAATCGTACATATCAAAAGCACTGTAGTTAGGTTTGATTAAAGGGGGCCGCGCGTGCAGAGTGCTCCCCTCCCCGTCGTCGCCGTCTCCCAAATCACCCTTGGCCCTCTCCCGCTCTAACTGCTGTTTTGACACCCATCACGGCGGAGCGCACGTCTCCCTGTCGCCCTGTCTGCGCGCGCCTCACATTCTGGGCCCTGATAAATTGTCGGTGAGGGGGGGGTTGGTGTGTGGGGGGGGCGGTCGACGTGGGCTGGGTGGTGGGCGGGGTCGACAGGCTTGAACGTTTGGACTCAACCAAATTCTGCTTTAGCTTCAGTCTGCTGCGTTTTTTTTTTTTTTCGTGGTATTTATTTTCCGTCTTCATCACTCGGTCGTACTATTCAATCCCCGTGGCGGCGGCGGCGGCGAAGACGACATGCATAAAAAGCGAGTGAAGGGAAGAGCACAATTTTGAAAGACTTTTTACATTTGAATATGAATGCCGGTCGCTTTCATTTGCGTAATGTGAGTGTTGGTGTTTTTTCTCCCCCCCCCCCCCCCCCCCCCCACCCCCCCAACCCCCACCCCCAACACTATTTTTCAGTTTTTTTCTTTGTAACAGCGGGACGTTTTGAGCGTTTTTATCACGACGAGGCAAAGACAGCCGGGATGCTGTTGTCAAGCCAAGTGTTTATTTGGCGCCATGCCTGTAATCTTTGTCAAAACGCTGATGGAAAGACATGACAGACATTAAAAACACCAGAAATGTGTGTGCGCGTATCAAAACAGCAAATAAAATAGAAGAAAAAGTGCAATTTGAGGAGCAATTTGCATGTTCTTTTTTTTTCTTTTTTTTCTCGTGCGAGTGGTGAGTGCGTTTCTGACCCCCAAACCACGGAGCTGTTGAACTTTGAGCGCGAGGTTAGAAAACAATATTATAATTTAGGAGGAGAGTGACATTTGCCGTTCAAATCTGACAGTTTGCCGAATGCAGCGGCGAAAACAAACGCGGCGAAACAAACGGCGGCGCAGCTGACGTCTCGAGTGCCGGCGTGGCAGGCGCGGCTACAACCTGGAGACCCTCGCGTTATGTGAGGGAAGACCTGGCTTAGTTGGAGGAAAGCCTGGCTTTATGTGAGGGAAAGACCTGGCTTTTATGTGGAGGGAAAGACCTGGCTTATGTAGAGGGAAAGACCTGGCTTATGTGGGGGAAAGACCTGCTTTATGTGAGGGAAAGACCTGGCTTATGTGGAGGAAAAGACCTGGCCTTTCTGTAGAGGGAAAGACTGGCTTTATGTGAGGGAAAGACCTGGCTTTATGTGGAGGGAAAACCTGGCTTTATGTGGAGGGAAAGACCTGGCTTTATGTGGAGGGAAAGACCTGGCTTTATGTAGAGAAAACCTGGTTATGTGAGGGAAGAACTGCTTATGTGAAGATGTAGTGGAGGAAAGACCTGGCTTTATGTGAGAAAGACCTGGCTAATGTTAGGGAAGACCTGGCTTTATGTGGAGGAAAGACCTGGCTTATGTCTGAGGAGAACCTGGCTTTATTGAGGGAAGAACCTGGCTTTATGTGGAGGAAAGACCTGGCTTTATCCGTCTCCCGTCTTACTTAAGTCACTGAACGCTGAACGACTTTAAAGCCACTATGTCACTTTTCTGGTGGAGGGTCCGCCACCTGCTGGTCTCCATGGAGATAGATACAGTCAATATTCAAAGGAACATCCACGAACAAGCACTAACTCTAACTTTGGTTGATGATGATTTGGTTGCTCCTGTTATAGTCCTGCTTTAGCCCTGGTCCTGTCCATTGATTCCAGAGTTAATCCTGTTTAGTCCCAGTTTAATCAGTTTTAATCCTGGTTTAGTCCCAGTTTTAATGCAGTGTTTAGTCCCAGTTTTAATCCTGGTTTAGTCCCAGTTTTAATCCTGGTTTGATCCAGTTTTAATCAGTTTTAATCCTTGGTTTAGTCCCAGTTTTAATCCTGTTTAGTCCCAGTTTTAATCAGTTTTAATCCTGTTTAGTCCCAGTTTTTAATCAGTTTTAATCCTGTTTAGTCCCAGTTTTAATCCTGGTTCAGTCCCAGTTTTAATGCAGTGTTCAGTGCACGTGTGAATGTGAATGCTCAAATTATGACTGGACTTGATGGCAGATCCCATCTAATCCTGCTGGTTCAGTGGTTAAAACACTCCACCGGGAGGTCAGTGGTTCAAACCTCACTCTGACCGCGGTGAGCTGCTGGGTGTCCTTGGGTACGACACTTCATCCATCCTCCGCGGACCCTCTCAGACGCCACATCTGCAGGGGGGCAGCTGAAGGTCCGTCTGTCACCTGAAAACCTTACGTTAGTTTATTTATTTATGGACCTGGTTTATCCAAGGTAGAGCTACAGGTGTTTTGGCACACACACACACACACACACACACACACGTACGCGCACACACACACACACACACGCAGACACACACGCAGACACACACACACACACACACACACTAGAAAAGTTACATCGTTCCCCTTTGAGGTCATGAAGTAACTCCCTGAACTGCTGTTTGTTGAAACCCACCTGAAAGTAAACTTCTGGCTTGAACACCCCCCAAACTCGCTCTGAAACTTCACGCACGCTTCTCCTGCGGTGGCACCTCTGAGTACTTTATTTTTGTCTGATGTTTTTCTCTCCGGCAGTGGCGACAGCGGCGGCGGCGGCGGCGGCGTTTAGCCGGAGCGTGGATGTTTGTCAAGGACACTAGTCTTGGTGACATCCTGTCCATCTGCGCTCGCAGCGATGGCAGCCAAAATAAGCTCCTCTCCTCCCACCTTCTCCTCACTCGCTCGCAGCCTCTCCATTAGAAACCCGGGGTGTCAGAATCCACTCTCGCTCTGATTAATTGGCGCCTGATCGCTGCTTTAGCCGCTCCCCGCTAATTTGCCTCTCGCTGGTTTAGCACTGCTAGTTTTTTCTCTCTCCCCCTTTTGCCGTAATTGTGAGGTATTTGTTGCTAATAGGATAATAATTGGAGCAGGTGCAGATAGCTGGGTGGTTATCGCGGCTGTCGGCGGTGGAGAGATGCGTTCTGGAGCGGTGCCAGGGACGCCCGCTGCTCCGTGCCCAAAACGTAACAACACACTTTGGGGGGAGAGAGCGCGGAGTGGAAGCAGAGGGAGGGCGATTACGGTGCCGCGGCTGTTCTTGGGGAGCGCGGACGTTTAATGGGGCTCTCCACGTCCAGCGGTTCGGGGGGTTTGGCAGAAAAGTGAAGTCTGGTTTGGTCCAGAGAGAGCGAGTTGATACAATAATCGAAAAAAGGAACATTGTAAAAATAGACGTGTGTGAGGGGGCAGGAGATGACGCAAGCTAAACTTCAAGGCTTCAACCATATGAAAGAGTGAACACGGAATAACGAGTGAAGTGCAAAGGGAGCGATGGCGAGAGAGACAAGTTTAAACGTCTTCTTTCATTCGGTTGACATTGGATTTTGGATATCTTATTTAGTATGTCCTGTAAGTAAAGTCACTTCAGCCCAATTCATCAAGTCAAAACTTCAATAGATCAGGCTTGGAAAAGATCTCAACTAATTCTTCTGTTCAATCCGTAAAAAGTAGTGTTAAAATAAAAGATTGTTCAGGTGCTACTTGAAGGGCTGGTCGTGATTTCTAAGGGAGAAAACAAGATGTCACTATGTCCTATGCAACAAGAAAGCATCGTTAGGAGCAGATTGGACGAGAATAAAAAAAGGGGGGAAAGGGTTTTGTCTATAGCGTCTAAGATTTGCCTTTTTTAAATGTATTTATCTATTTAACAGGACAACGTACGGTTGCATAACGCCGAGGGCACAGATGCTCCAGATTACAGCTATGAAACAGTCTCTATCTGCAGATGGAAGAGCCTCATCAGCCTCGTCATCCTTTAGACCCGTTTCTGTCCTAATTTTGGTCCTGTTTTAGTCCTGGTTTAGTCCTGGTTCAGTCCCAGTTCAGTCCTGGTTTAGTCCGGTTCAGTCCTGGTTCAGTCCCAGTTCAGTCCTGGTTAGTCCCAGTTCAGTCGGGTTTAGTCCTGGTTCAGTCCCTGTTTAGTCCTGGTTCAGTCCCAGTTCAGTCCGGGTTCAGTCCTGGTTCAGTCCCTGTTTAGTCCTGTTCATTCCCAGTTCAGTCCTGGTTCAGTCCCAGTTCAGTCCGGGTTTAGTCCTGGTTCAGTCCCTGTTTAGTCCTGGTTCATTCCGGGTTTAGTCCTGGTTCAGTCCCTGTTTAGTCCTGGTTCATTCCCGGTTCAGTCCTGGTTCAGTCCTGGTTCAGTCCTGGTTCAGTTCCAGTTCAGTCCGGGTTCAGTTCCAGTTCAGTCCGGGTTTAATCCTGGTTCAGTCCCTGTTTAGTCCTGGTTTAGTGCCGGTTCAGTCACAATTTAGTCATGATTCAGTCTTGGTTCAGTCCTGGTTCAGCCCCAGTTCCGTCCTGGTTCAGTCCCTGTTCAGTCCCTGTTTAGTCCGGGTTCAGTCGCGATTTAGTCACGATTCCGTCCTGGTTCAGTCATGTGGTTCTCCTCAAGGTTTCTACTTTTCCCTACTGTGTTTTTCGTCGTTTTTCCTGCAGGAGGAGGGTCTGCAGACAGGGGGCGCTCCATTTGTTTAGTTCCTGTGAACGTTGTGCATTTGCTTCTCTGTCATCGCTAACATTTGCTAACATTCTGCCGTTCAAATCAACTGTTTTGAAAAGCCTGTTGTTGTGATTTTACAAAACAAATTAAATTAAAATGACCTGTAATATATAAATCAATGCAAAAGAACATTCACGCTGCATTTATAAATGTGGTATTCTTGTCTTGTCATATAATATAAGATTGGAAGTCATTTCATCGCCAACAAAACCCAACTTTTCTAACCGACCAATTAAAAAATCACGGTTAGAAAAACAAACGACAATGAGAAAATATCTACTGCGAGTTCCCAGTCCCTGCTGTGAGTTCCGCGCTCGGGCATCAGGCGTATTGTTGCCATCCTCTCCTCATTTTCTCCCCCTTTGAGACTCCATCGCCCCCCGAATACGGCAAAGATATTAATACTAATAAAGACACCGACGCGATCCGCTTTGAACTAAATGAGTTTGTGTGTGTTGGGGGTAGAGGCGATTATCCATTGAGCGTAAGTCGGTAATTCTCGGAGAAGCTTCGGCGTTCCACGGTGGATGCCATTAATAAACAAATAATCCTGAGTCTCTTCCTGCCTGGCGCTCCCCCATAGTTTGGATTATAGGCCCGTATACGTAAGACATCCCCTTTAATGCCGCGGGAATGCGCGTCGTCTCTTGTGCCGCGTTTAGCCGCGCTTAGCCAAATGAGTTGCCTGATAAATGCGCCGAAGCCGGAGCCTGGATCGCGGTGTGCGTGAGGTGGAGTGTGGGGACCTGGCTCCTATGTATGTTTAAAACTCATTTGTTCCCTTTGTCAATAGTCCCGACCTGATTTTATCGCTTCCCGTTTTCAGTATTTGGCGTCTCCGTGCGGGGATAATCCGCCTATACCTCCGTGCGCCGGTGAGCGGTGGAGACGCGCTCGAATAATCGGGCTGTAGATGTTTATGAGGCGCAGATAGGTTTAGGTTCCAGGTGTCGTTTGAGGGCAAAGTGTGTCTGTTGCGCTAATAGTTTGTGTCACCAGCTTGTCCAAAGTATTAGAAGGCAAAGCTCTAAGATCTCCATGGAGAATAAGCAGGAAACACATTGTAATTTAAATCCAAAAGTGCACACATATTTTAAAACGTTTACGATTCAACAAAAAATAAATGACAAAACCTTTATTTTGTTAAATATGTGTTTCTTGTGCGCACGTTTGTTTTGTGCGTTTACTGTTTCACTCAGCACTGCTTCTTCCAATTTTTCTACTTTTTTCCCCCTCAACTTTTCTGTACAAACTGCCCACTTGACTGGTGTTAGAACCTTTGCGTTTGACCCAGTCTTCAGTGCGACTGCGGCATTTGGAGCTCGGCTTGGTCAGGACTTTAGCTGGAGGATTTATTTATGAAGCATGTTTCAGACACAAGGAGAGACGTGAAACCCGCACAGAAAGGCTTTCTTGCAGTGAGGCGAGAGTGACAGACCTTAACTTGCAGTATTCTGAAAATGTTCTAATGCAATATTTTTTCCAAAATCATTCCTTGAAAACCTGATAAAAATCGTTCAAGATTTAGAAGGAATCTAGTCCAGATGCATCAGTAGAAGAAAGATTGTTCCATTAGCTCAGATGATTCACTGAGATGTTTGTGGAGTCTCAGAGTCAGAAAGTTACTGACCCAAATGTCAAGTGTGGAAAAACACAAGAGTGATGGATTCTTTTGCACAGCATCGCCCCCTGTGTGTGTTGATCTCGCTCTATTTAAACCTGAAAATCTGCATTTTGTGACTCATAAACAAACCATGCAAAATACTATTGTACCTTTTCTTCAAACAGGCTCTGATATATCTTCAAGTATGTGAGCGCCTTTCATCTGCCAACACAACCTTCACGTGATCGTCTGTGGTTAATCCCAGTTTCTCCATTCGACTCACATTATGTTCCACTTCACTTTATCCTCCAGCTTCTTCTATTCCAGAGTTTAAAGCATTTGTTCACAAACGTTTAAAGACATAATGTGGAATTCCTGCAACATTTGCCAAAGCACAGCGCTAATGTTAGCCTCGTCACGGTAACGGATTGCTCTGCGATTAAACATTCACAGGACGAGTGCTGTGCTAATATTCGCCGAGGTGTCAGTTTCGTCATCGGTGTTTGTTTGACCGGAGATCAGAGGGTTCCAGGCACAGCTCCGCCCCATGTCCGGTGCTGCTCTGTGATTGGCCGAGGCGGTGCGACCTCAGCGCGGTGGATGGAAGCCCGGCGAGGACGCGAGGAGCGGAGGGGCAGGTCGCTGATAACAGTGTTTATCCAACGACAGCGGCTTTGATGGATGAACTTCTTGAGGACTTAATGTGTCACACTGAAATGATTATGTTCACACCTTCCATTTGCATTTCTGATTTATGGTTGCATCTTTAGATTGATAATGATGGGATGTGGGATCTTTTTTCTGATTGACACATTTCAGTATTAGCACGTAATGTCATTCTTCAGTTCTAAATTGTCTGAAATCAGTTTGGTTTAACTGTACTGGCAATGTTATGGAATATGTCATCGAGCTTTCTGAAAATATCAAACCTTCTAAGGATAATAAGCTCCATTTTGTTCCAGAAACATGTTGAAATGGAGCTCATTTGTACAGTCATTCACAGCATTAACGTTACAATAGTAATCCCCATTGTTGTCGCATATTATCACTTCACTTTTACTAAATGTGAGACCAAAAAGTGTCTGTATTCTATTACATCCGTAGGTGATTCAAAGCATGTCTTTACACTGTGTGATTCCGATCAAACTGAATGTGGTTTAAAAGCTAGCTTGCATCAGCGCTAAAACAGGCATAACTCAACATATTTGCATAAATGGATAAACACCTGTGAGTGACATCTTGTCCGGTGCATCGTCTGCTTTGCTCTTAGCTTTGGCCTTGTGGATTTGACTGACCAAACTTGTTTCCTCATTTTAACATAGGCCTAAACTGTAGAAATAGTATTTTTTCTGCATTAACTGCATTGGTTAAATAAGCCTAGAAAGCGCCTTTATTACCGTTTCTCATCATTGACCGTCCGAATTGATCAGTGAAGTCAGGAGGGAGTAAGGAAAGGGGACATTGAGCTTCCTTTCATAGCTTTAGCATAACCAGTGCTAAGGGAGCTATGAGGCATCCCACAATCCACTGCAGATTGCCCCGAAAGCTTCCGAACACTGCCGATCTGAATAATAACTTACATTAATATATACATTAATATGCTTGAACAGATGATTTAAAATACAACAAAAAACCCAAAAAACATATAAAGCAACTGTTTTAGAGCCACATCTGCTCATTTGATGTTATTATAATGTGTTTAATGCAACTTTGTGCACTTTTGTTAACCTTTTACAGAAACAAAACGTTGCTCATTTGCATACTATGCACATGAACAGAACTGCTCTGTGCTGCTGCTGCTGCTGCTGCTGCTGCTGCTGCTGGACCAAAGGACACGATTTAGTGGAACATTTGCTCTTTCTGTGACATGTCTGTGCTGCTGATGGTGCGTCCTGTGCATGTGATTGGGAAAGTATTTACACATATTGTTTGTTTGGCGATGAAAACACCTGTAATTGAAATAAAAGATCATGTTTGCTGTCATACTGTGGGGCAAAGAAGGTGGCGGACGCTCCCAGAAAGTCACATATTGCACGGTTAAGAAGCTTTCCAAAAATGTGAAATCCCACCAAATTCCAATCGCAAAATCCAGGTGTCAAACTCCACTCGAAACCCCCGATGTGACGACTCTGACCTGTTCTGTCTGAGCTCCAACAAATCTCTTCTAAGATGTCTCCATAGTCCAGGTTCAGCTCCTCTTATCCGACACTGTCCGCTGAGCAGGAGAATCCCGCTCTAATGACCCGCTCCGTGGAGACCGGGGAGGGTTTGAGTGTGCGCCGCTGGGTGAGTCCGCAGAGGAGAGGAAAGTGTGAGGGAAACTGTGACAGGAGCAGCAGGAAATGTACCACCGCACAGGCATTCAACCATCGAATACAGTCTGGACCTGCAGAAGAAGAGTCATACAAGAGAACATGCAAACTCAGCACACAAACTCTACACTTTAAAATCACCCTGAACAGGAAGCATGATTTTATTTTATTATTATTATTATTTTATTATTATTATTATTATTATTATTATATTATTTTTGTATTATTTTTTTTTTGTATTATTATTTCTTTTATTAATTTTTCCAAATTCTTTTTTTTTTTTTATTTAGAGTGATTAATACATGTTTGAGTCATCTTTATTCTTGTGGATGGAAAATTGCTGTTTTCATTGTTTGCATGTTTCTCCGTGTCTGGATGGGTGACACAAATCTTAAACAAGAGGTAAACTTCTCCACTGGGCCAGAGGGGGCACAACACGACACCGTAACCTTTTGAGTCGCACAAAATGTCCCCGACACTGTTTCAAAAGAATGTAGTTAATACAATAAAAGAACTACTAATGATTAACCAACATTGATTTGGGCGTTACAAAAATAAGAACTGAACCAGAATTGAAACTAGGACTAGACTAGAGCCAGCCAGGTCTGAACCAGGACTGACCCAGAATCAAAACAGGTCTAAAGCAGAATTAAACAGGGCCTAAACATGACCAAACCAGGTCTAAACCAGTGCTAACCCAGAATTAAATCACTAAACAAGATTTGATTTGGACGATGTGTTATGGCCCAGATTAAACTGCTTGGAGCGCCGGATTTTGGCCCCCGGGCCTCATGTTGAATAACCCTGTAATAAAGGCGAATGTCTCGTTTCACGGATGGAGACTTGTTGAAGTTTGTGGTGAGTTGTTTTAGAACAAGACTGTGATTTCAAATGTCAAACATAAAATATAAAGCGTCGTCTATTTTCTGTAAAGACCATTTTAAATACTAAATGCAGCTTGAAAGGTGGCGCTAACGTAACCTCTTTACTTGTTTCCATGGAGATGATATTGCTTTGCCTGGACTATTCCAAAGTACAGCATTAAACGTATCCACCTCCAACAAGTAAAGGTCACCAGGCCAGTCAGATCTGTGGAAAGGCGCGCAAACTCACAGTGAGAATTCATGTTTTTCAAGGGTCTTTTTTTCGAACAGTAAAAAACCCTTGTAAAAACCGTGGAACATCCAGGACACTTTTAAATGGTCCGATAGTTCCTCCAGACACTGTGCCAAATATAAAGTACCACAACACAACCGAGGCAGACGGAGCACTCCGAATCCCCAAAGGTCAACGCTACCCATGATCCTTTGCTCCCTTAACCCGCTCCGCAACCACAAAACGCACCACAAACAGGCCAGACATAGAACCGCATTCTTCGCTCACAATAACGCCCAATCCTGCTTTTGTCGCGTCCCGTGTCCCTCCTTTCTCTCCTAATTTGATTTCTGGGACTTTTTCATTTTGTTTAAATTTTTCTTTTCTTTTCTGTGCGTGTTTGTGTGTGTGTGTGTGTGTGTGTGTGTCCCGCGCGATTGACTGGCAGACGTCCCCCCTTTTTCTCCGACGATGTTCCGGATAATACTTGCTCTCGTATCACGTCCCAATAATTAATTCCAACTGCACATATCTGCGGCATTAGTTCTTTGGGAGGAGATAATTAAGAAAATCACTGGGCATTGTTTCGCCGCGCATCTATCTAGACTCCGCCGCTATCTGTTGTATTGAGTCGGCCATTACGGTATCTTTAAAGGGCAAGCGATTTGCTAATTGGGCGAGATGGATTTTTGAAGCAATGCTATTAATTGGGTGTAGCGATTTATCTCGAGGCTGCGCGCGGGAGATACGTTCCGAGCAAGACAAATAAACGATCAGAACGACGAGGCTAATTCTCATCTGAAGTCATTTGTTTTGGCGCTATCTGCCGGCAAACACCGACGCGCGGCCGGCCTTTGTTTGGCGGACGCGGGCCATTCATCGGCGCCATTGTGCGCGTATCGTGTTCATCGCGCCGACGCCGACGGCGGAACATGAAGAGGAGCTTTTTATCGGTCGCGACGGGCACGGGGCCAAATATTAAATTAATTTGATAAAAGAGTGGAAGATTTGTTTGCGAGTTCTTCTCTCTGGTTGTTTCTCTAAATAAGTAGCTGTGTTTGGGAAATGGCGAAATGGCCCACGAAAGGAGTTTAAACTTGCTCAAACTTGGTGGAAAAGACTTGGAGACGGTCGGACAAAAGGCGTGGGACAATATCGGAGTTTCTGATTGGGCCGTCGCACTTTTATTCAGGTCAGAACCTTTAGATCCGGTCCGTATCGCGCCCACACGTTCTGATCGTACGGGAATGTAAAAAGTACTGTTCATTTGGGCCAGAGCTGAAAGAAAACCATTTGGGGGTCCCATTTGGGTCCCATTTGGGGGCCACAGTTTGGACCGTGCCTTGTTCAAAGTTAGTGCCACAGACTCGACTCTTCGAACTAAAATATAGTTGTGATAAATATATAAAATGTTGCTAAAAATTATACACACATTTATTCCGGAATAGCTCATTTTTAAGGTTTATGTCACTTCCTGTTTGTAACTGATGACATCACACTAGCTCAAAACTCATCTGAAGAGAGCGACTTTATTATGTCGAATTCATGTTTAGAGGGTCAAAAAAGTTGTTTCTTTGTGTAAATTCTGCATAAACTTTGGATGGAATGAGTGTCCCTGTTGTGATGTCACTTCCTCTTCCTTTTCTCTACAAAATAGCAACTTGACCGGTGTCTAAAAACTATCATTTGGATTCGCAACAGGTAAAAATACATCAAATTAAGTCAAAATTAGTCAAAATTAGTCATACACTTTAAAACATGGTTAATCTACGTTAAGGTTTAGATTGGTTTGGCAAGTAGTGACTATGGTTTGGATTAGTCTGTGCATGTTTGTGTGTGTTTGTGTGTGTGTGTGTGTGTGTGAGGAGGGGGGGGCTAATGTTGGCCAAGAGGGCGGGGCTTTGGCGCGATGAGTGACAGCCCATTTGTTATCAGGGTTCGGCCGTCCCGTTGAGTGGCGTAAGAGCTGAGGAATGCCACCTGGACTAAAAATAACCCCCACCTGTGCCGAGGCCCCGCCCCCCCGGCCTCGCACACACAATCGGAAGCCCCGCCCCGCCCCCGCATGGCTCAGACAATCAGACACATGACGAGAACACGCTGACCTTTACAAGACAAACAAACACGTTACACACAAGACACTCGTCCCAAGTCACATCCCATGACGTCTTTTGCGTGTGTTTCCGCACTTTAGTTTACTTTTTTACACATTTCATTCCGGAAATAGCAGACTTATAAACACGCTGAACAATGACAAGAGCCGTGTAAATCGTCCGGAGTGCGAGAGTTTGTCTGTTTGTAGCGTTACATGTAAATAGTGTCAAACGTTGTTCCTTTTCCCCGTCGTTTTGAATAGACAGTTCTCACGATAAAAGTGTGTTTTCCAAGGACGTGTTGTGTATTGACATGTCAATAAAGATCTACTTTTACTGACTTACGTACTCAAAACAAGTACACAAACCCCGTTGTGCGTTTGGAATCCCAAGCCCAAAATGTAAGTCGTTAAAGTTGAATCCATTTCACCACAGAAACAGAAACCTGTCGCACTGAGGCTCAGAAGGAGAGGACCTCGTAAACAGCCAGAATGAAGCCAAAAACCGCTCCAGGGATGTTTCTGATTATAATACACAGTAATATGGTTAGAATAGGATTTAAAGCTCCACACAGTCACATTTGCAGTACTGGGATTTCAACATTGGGGAAAAGTACCAAAATTTGGAAGGTTTTCCCTTTTCCCATGATTTATTGGACAGCATTTTAGCATTTTAGCATTTTAGCATTTGAAATGTTAAACTTGGTGATATTTGTAATGTATTGATGGGATTTGTTGTGTTGTTTAAGTGTATGACATCACTTCAATGTTAAAAAGATGTCGTTCTTTTTCCCACGTGAGAAATGCACTTTAACGTTTAGGAAATAGCACTGTACTTGATTTTATTATTTATATATATATATTTAAGAAATCATATTAACTTGATCTGTTTGGCTTGTTTACTTTTTTCATGGTTTTAGTGTTTTGTAACTCATGTCTATTGTTTGTTTGTTTGTGTGGTTGTTGTTGTTGTTGTTGTTTTGTTGTGCGGCTTTGGGCGTTTTTTGTGTGGTTTCTAAACTACACTTGAACTTGAACTTGAAATGTTGAATAATGCGCCGTCCGCGCTCGCCATACCTCTTCCCGTGTGGCCGTACGCTCTCATTGCACCTCTCCCCCGCGTGTCCGTCCGCGCTCCCTGCACCTCTTCCCCGTGTGGCCGTACGCTCTCATTGCACCTCTCCCCCGCGTGCGCGTCCGGCTCGCCGCACCTCTTCCCCGTGTGGCCGTCCGCGCTCGCCGCACCTCTCCCCCGCGTCGGCCGTCCGCGCTCGCCGCACCTCTTCCCCGTGTGGCCGTCCGCGCGCGCCGCACCTTCCCCCGCGTGTCCGTCCGCGCTCGCTGCACCTCCGGCGGCAGGTGCAGCTCGGCCTCTCCAGGTGCGTCCTCGCCCGGCCCACCCTCGTTGTGCTCACCCACCCGAGCGTGTCGGCACAGCAATTCATTAGCTTCCTCTGTTTTCACTTTCAAACCTGTCGCCTGCCGCACCTTCGCCTCCGCAGCCTTTGATGCGACGCCCGCGATCGGCAACGACAGCCCGCCGGGGTCGTGGCAGCGTCGTTTGAAGTGGTCCGAGCTAATCCCGCTTTGATGTCGACCGTGCGCGAGCTGCAGAATCATAACTGCTCAAACGCGCCGACCGGAGTTCAGGATTTGTTTTCTTTGTCAAATCGCCAGGACGACAAGTTGCTTCACATCCAGAGTGTCGTGTCGGGGCGAAAGCGGGGGGAGTGTGTGACTCCAGAGAGACATGCCCGGGACAGAGACACAGGACGGGTTGTGATCGGGTTGGTTTCCACAAACCAAATGCCCTGAGCGGAGAGAATGTGTGTGTGTGTGTGGGTGTGTGTGTGTGGTGTGTGTGGGGGGCAGGTGTGTGCGTGTGTGAGTGGGGCAGGTGTGTGTGTGGGGCAGGTGTGTGTGCGTGTGTGTGTGTGAGGGGGGCAGGTGTGTGTGTGGGCAGGTGTTTGTGTGGGGGGCAGGTGTGTGCTGTGTGGTGGGGCGTGTGGTCATGCGTCTTAGGTTCATGATTTCTGTTGTGCGTGTGTGTGGGCAGTGTGTGGTAGTGTCGGTTGGTTGCGCTTGTTGGGGGAAGTGCATGTGCTGTGTGTGACGGTGTGTGATGTCTGGTGGTGTGTCGCTGAGGTGTGGTGTCGTGTGTCGTGTGTGGGCAGGTGTTCGGTGTGTGTGTGGCAGGTGTCGTGTGTGTGTGTGTAGTGTGTGTGTGTGGCAGGTGTGCGTGCAGGTGTGTGTGTGGTACGTGTGTGTGTGTGTGTTGTGTGTGCAGGTGTGTTTGCGTGTGTGTGTGTGTGTGTGTGTGGTAGGTGTGTGTGTGTGGCAGCTGTGTGTGTGTGTGTGGCAGGTGAGTGGTGTGGCAGGTGAGTGTGTGTGGCAGTGAGTGTGTGTGGCAGGTGTGCGCTCTGGTCAGTGGCGATTCAGATGATCAGGATTCAGACGATCAGGATTCAGATGATCAGGATTCAGACGATCAGGATTCAGATGATTAGGATTTAGATGATCAGGATTCAGACGATCAGGATTCAGATGATCAGGATTTAGATGATCAGGATTTAGATGAATACGATTTAGATGATCAGGATTTAGATGATAGGATTTAGATGATCAGGATTTAGATGATTACGATTTAGATTATCAGGATTTAGATTTTAGATTTAGATTATCAGGATTCAGATGATCAGGATTTAGATGATCCAGATTCGACATCAGGATTCAGACATCAGGATCAGACATCAGGATTCAGATGATTCAGGGATTCAGACGATCAGGATTCAGACGATCAGGATTCAGACGATTAGGATTTAGATTATAAGGATTCAGATGATCAGGATTCAGTTGATCAGGATTCAGATGATTAGGATTCAGATGATCAGGATTCAGGATCAGGATTTAGATCAGGGGTGTCCAAACTTTTTCCCAGAGGGCCGCATTTTGAAACTTATATGGAGCAGAGGGCCACAGACAATCCGACAATGAAGTGAATCATTCAAAATTTTGCAATGGACATAGTTTTGATGGGTCTCCACACCTTTTAATAAGACTTGGAACATTATTATTAGGTTGGTATAACAGCAAAATGCTTGAATTTGTCCAATTTTACAGTAAAAAGTACTACTTTTTGTTGTTTGGACCAAATTAACAGGAAGCCGGAGGGCCAAAAAAAATTGTCTGAGGGCCACATTTGGCCCCGGGCCGTAGTTTGGACATGCCTGATTTAGATGATCAGGATTTAGATGATTTAGATTTAGATGATCAGGATTCAGATGATCAGGATTTAGATGATTACGATTTAGATTATCAGGATTTAGATTATTAGATTTAGATTATCCGGATTCAGACATCAGGATTCAGATGATCAGGATTCAGATGATCAGGATTCAGAACGATCAGGATTTAGATGAGAAAACATGGAGTGAGTTTGCTGACGATTTGGGAGGAGAACCGTGAGTCGGACTTTTTACATTCAAATGTACTGTTTCTTAGGATTTTAGGTGCTTTTGCCCCGCCTCCATGGATCGATCAATGCATTTGTCCCGCCTCCATTGATTCGATCAATGCATTTGCCCGCCTCCATGGAATCGATCAATGCATTTGCCCCGCCTCCATGGATCGATCAATGCATTTGTCCCGCCTCCATGGATCGATCAATGCATTTGCCCCGCCTCCATCGATTGATCAATGCATTTGCCCCGCCTCCATGGATCGATCGATGCGTTTGCCCCGCCTCCATGGAAAGGAAAAGTGGAGTAAAGTTCCAAATTGAGGCAGTTAAAGTAAAATATCAACAAATGATTTGAGTGTCAATACTTTTGAATGAGAAGCGATACTTCCTGTACCTCGTTGAGTATCAATATATCAGTGTTTGGTATTGACAGGTTTCATTGTTTTACCTGGAAGTTCACATCAATCGAAGCCGTGTTGTTTCTTTGAGATCGGTTTGAAGCCGTGCCACTGCAGCCCGCCCTTCACTCCAAACCTGATGCTTTCATGTTTTGCCATAAAGGCCATTAAAAGTACATTAAAAGTACATTAAAAGTACATTAAAAGTACTTCATCACTTTGCCTTCACGATGTTCCCGCTCTGTTGTCATTGTGTGGAGGTGTTTGTTTTATTTTCCTCTCTCCTGAAAGCCCTCCAGAGACGTCACAGTCGAGCCTCTGATCTGCAGCCAGCGCTCACGTGCACGCTCACGGCAGGGGCGCGCACGCGAGCGCGGCAGGCGAGTCGAATGAGGCGTCGAGCCTGCGCTGCAATGATCGCGTAAGAACGGTCGCATCTGAGCGCTTTTTACTTCAGATTTAGAAGTGATGTTTTGTGTTTTAAAGGTGCAGAGTTTCTTCTTTTCTCTGCACTCTGCCCTGTCATTGTCCGTGATTATTTATGTTTTTGTCTGTTTTTATTGTGATTTTAATCTATCTTTTCTTGTTCTGCACATATTATGCTAAACGTACTCTCTTTGTGGCTCTTTTCACCCTGTTCTAACACTGTTCCTCGTCACAAACACGTCTAGCTTCATTCACAAAACTCTTAGAAAGTCCTCTCCTGGCGAGCCTCAAAAACACTCAGTTCTGGATGTGTAATTCCCTCTGCTGCCAGTAGATGGAGCCCAACGCTCTGTGGGATAAGGAAGCCATTTGTTTTATTCAACATTTGCTTTTGTTTTGTTCTAAAACACGAGATAATCAAACGTTCTCGAGAGCAAAAGAGCAAAGACCAAAACAACACAAATAATGCACCATATTTGTCCTTTAACATGTTAACTATCCTAAACCTTAACCAGTCGCCTAAACCTTAACCAGTCCCCTAAACCTTAACCAGTCGCCTAAACCTTAACCAGAACCCGTTTCCTACCTTTCTTTATAACCTTGTTCTTCAACTTGATTCGGAGCACATGATCAGTTGAATACTTTCCGTGAGTTGACTTTTGGTCGTGAGTTGACTTTTGGTCGTGACCTGCCGCTTGGCGTTCAGCTCGGATCAATCTGAAATCACTAATTCCATTGTGTGGTTTTTAAATTCCTCCAAAATAAGATGAATTACGTGCGATGTGCTCGAACACGGGTCAAAATGTGCTTAATTAAACATTCCAGTGACGTCTGACCTTCATCCATTTGTAGAAACATCTTCATTTCAATTATGACTAGAATGTCATCATCCAGTTTTGTGGCTTGAAGTTCACAATGTGAACGTTTGAAAAGGTGTTTGAATGAAAACATGAAGTGAAGCTCGACATAAGAAACTCAAAACTAAACAAATGACATGAACAATGGCTCCAGAAGAAGAAGAAGAAGTTTAGTCCTGTTTAGTCCTGACTCTGGCACCAGCAGGAGGCCGGTCCACGTTTAGTCCTGACTCTGGGCACCAGCAGGAGGCCGCGTCCACGTTCAGTCCTGACTCTGGCACCAGCAGGAGGCCGGTCCATGTGTTATGTCCTGACTCTGGCACCAGCAGAGGAGCCGGTCCATGTTTAGTCCTGACTCTGGCACCAGCAGGGAGGCCGGTCCATGTTTAGTCCCGACTCTGGGCACCAGCAGGAGGCCGGTCCATGTTTAGTCCTGACTCTGGCACCAGCAGGAGGCCGGTCCATGTTTAGTCCGACTCTGGGCACCAGCAGGAGCCGGTCCGCGTTTAGTCCTGACTCTGGCACCAGCAGGAGGCCGGTCCATGTTTAGTAACTCACCCAGTTCTTTATTATAAGAAGCAGCATAATTTATCCTCTTTTTTTTCAGTGCTTTGAATTCCAATCTTCTTTTCTTTTTTTCCCCCTCAAATATTTTATCTTTTTTATTCACTTGACAATTCTGAAGAGGTTTCACCAGGAATCACCTCGCTCGTAATCACCCGGGAGATTACGCGTCCCTCACACAAATTGCAGCATCCCATAATTTTTCCTCTGCTTCTTTTTTTTTTTCTTTTTTTCTTCTTCTTCTTTTTTTCTTCTTCTTCCTTTTTTTTCTTCTTCTTCTTGAAATTTGCTGCGACGAGCTGGAAAAGGCGCCCGACACGCTTCAGATTTGTGGCCTGCGAGGAAGTGAAAATTGCACGGCTGGACTAAATACGCGGGGCCAGACGTAATTGAAGAACGTAACTACAGGACATCCCAGAATAAAGCTGATGCGACGGTTGTTACGGCGACGCGAGAGGGAGGGTGGGGGCGGGGGGGGATAGGTATGGGAAGCTGTGATGATCCTGGTTTTGTGTCGGTGTTTAAAGGTGCACTGTGTAACATTGCTGATAGGAGGAGCGCCACCTGCTGGTCTCTGTGAAGATGTTATAGGGCTTTGTCTGTTGTAAACGTATCACTCTTGCATTTGTTCAATTAAAATAGTTTTTATTGCAAAAAAAAAATACAATTTCTGTCATAAATATTGAATTTTTTTTTTTATTAATATTAAATCACACAAGTTTCTTTTTTTATATATATATGTATGTCCAGAAACAGAACCAGAGAGCTAGCCAAAATAAATAAAATAAATAAAATAAATAAAATAAATAAAATAAATAAAATAAATAAAATAAATAAAATAAAATAAAATTAAAATTAAAATTAAAATTAAAATTAAAATTAAATTAAAATTAAAATTAAAATAAATAAATTAAAATAAATTAAGATGTATTAAATTAATTAGATGTATGAATTTAATAAATAAAATTAAAGCACAAGTAAACACAATTGTCACGTCCCATTTAGTCCAAAGTTGATCGAATTTGTCCATTTCTAAATTTTGTCAGAATGTCATTTTTTCCATTTGTTTGATTTTTATTACAATTTCGGTCCAAGTCCTTGATCGTCGGTGAGGTTTGTATCATCCACTTCCTTGCAATTGCCTTTTTTCCCCCCTGCTGCCAAAAGTACGGTATCCATTAATTGCGTCCATGGCAGGAGTTTTGAGGCCCAGATACAAAGTGCTAAAATGGAGAGGGATAAACACACACACGCTTCAACTGACATGGAAACCACTTTAAATATCCAAACTGGACTGGATTATTCATCTTTTTGTCTAAGATGGGGAAAGTATGGCTCATTTCACAGTCAAGCTAAGCTAAGCGGCTAATGCTAGCGACTTTACACCGTAACAGCTGCTTTTAAGTGGGTTGTTGGTGATATAAACAGTAAATATATGTGTATTTTTAAATTGCCAAAATTTAGATAAATTTGAGACAAAAAAAAAAAAAAAAAGCCAAGGTTCAAATTTCTTAATTTTTTTGTGAGGGGGGAGGGGATTTTGGATATCTAAGTTTTGGAGTTAAAACTTAAAAACTAATAATCTCCATGTCCCTTTGTGAGAAAACTGGCTTTGAAAGCCACAAAAATCTATGCATTGAAGTTTGATTAAACATTAAGTAATAAAACGTCTTAAGTTGCAGGTATCCATTTATCGTGGCCACGGCAGAGTTTTGAGCCCAAATACACAGTTCTAAAATTGATTTTCAACATACACATTTTAGACTTAAACGTTTAAAAATGTGCGGAGGCCAGGTTTTAAAGTTTCTTCGATACAGTTTGTACAGAGGGTATTTCGGATAACTTATCTTCGCGAGGCGTTGGCGTTTTCCCTGTAGAAATGCAGATCTCGCCGCTCCGTAATGCCCGCGGTGGTTATGTCCTCTGTTCTGAAATCGCACTTACACAAGCGGCTTTATTATGGGAGGAAAATGACCCGGTGATGTCCTCCTGCGCTCGCCCATTATCCCCGTCCGTCTGATTGTCCCGTGGTCGGCGAGGAAGAGGGGCATCGTGGGTAAATGTGGGCCAGGAGCGTCCTCAATCAGCGCTGACACCGAAATCATACTGCCGTAGCGGGCCTTTGCTCCTCCATAGCGTCGGCTCGGACACTTATACTCATGGTCAGCGGATCGTTTTCGCGAGCTTTGTTAAGAGGTAACCGTGGAAACCAGCCGAACAATCGAGCGTCTCAGGAGATAATGTAAAGAGAGCTCGACACTTAGTGAAGTACAGTTCCCCGTAAACGTTTGGAGCGTTTGAAATATTACGAGCAAACCAACTACGTGCTGACAAAAACACACATCTACAACTAAAACTGGAGCTGTTTCTGAAGCAATTGGAGAACAAACACTTTAATTATACGTGTAAACGCACAAAGGAAGATCAGGTTTCACATCTGGGCTGGAGGTTCTCTGGAGGTTCTCTGGAGGTTCTCTGGTTGTCTTTGGAGTTGTCTTTGGAGTTCTTTGGAGTTTCTTTGGAGTTTTTTGGAGGTTTTGGAGTTTCTTTGGCGTTTCTAGGAGTTCTTTGGAGTTCTTTGGAGTTTCTTTGGAGTCTCTTTGGAGTTCTTTGGAGTTTCTTTGAGTTCTTTGGAGTTTCTTTGGAGTTCTTTGGAGTTTCTTTGGAGTTTCTTTGGCGTTTCTTGGAGTGTCTTGGAGTTCTTTGGAGTTTCTTGGAGTTTCTCTGCTGTTGGAGGAACGGACAGAGACAGCCAAGTCCTGTTTTAAAGCTGAAGTAAAAAACACTCACTTGTTTTATTTTATTTTATTTGTGGGTTTGAAGCTCAAACTGATCTTGATTTGGCAGAAAATGAGTTGGTCAAAGCTTTCTAAAAAATGTTTCACTTGTTTGTTTGTTTGTTTGTTTGTTTGTTTTTTGTTTTTGTTTTTGTTTGTTCCCTTTGATCAGATGAAGAACAGGTTTAAATTTGGCCAAAATGTTTTCATAATTTAGCTTTTTAGAAAGTTTAAGTTGGTCTTTAGTTAACCCTCACGAGTCCTCTTCTCCGCACATGTCTGAGCTGGTAAAACATGTCAGCGCTGCAGTAGTGACTCCACACACACACACACACATTTACACACACACACAACACATTTAACACACGCACACACAGTCCTCACCGTCTGTGCCAGGACTTCACCGAGCTGCGCCATCAATTAATAAACATATCAGACAAGCATCGCAAGGGCCCGAGGGTGTTAGCATGTTAGCAAACAGACCCCTCCTCACACACACCACACACCACACACGACACACACACACACACACGCGTATAACACACACACGATAACACACACACACACACACACACTACACACGTATAACACACACTCCCTCAGGACAGGCCTTTGTTTAATCATTCAATTAGCCGAGCTGTGCTGAGAGCCCCGGGCAAGATGGATGAGATAAATGATAAACATGTTTAATCCAAGAGGAAATGGTGAAGAGGAGAAGAGGAAGAGGTGAGGATACGGGAGGTGAGGGAGGAGAAGAGAAAGAGGTGAGAGGAGAAGAGAAAGAGGTGAGGGAGGAGAAGAGAAGAGGAGAAGAGGTGAGGGAAGTACAGGAGGTGAGGGAGGAGAGGTGAGAGAGGGAAAGAGAAAGGTGAGGAGGAGAGAAGAGGAGAGGTGAGGGAGGAGAAGGGAGGTGAGGGAGGAGAAGAGGAGAGGTGAGGGAGAGAAGAGGAGAAGAGAGCGTGAGGGAAGTACAGGAGGTGAGGGAGGAGAGGTGAGAGAGGGAAAGAGAAAGGTGAGGAGGAGAAGAGGAGAGGGGAGGAGAAGAGGAGAGGAGAAAGAGGTGAGGGAAGTACAGGAGGTGAGGGAGGAGAGGTGAGAGAGGGAAAGAGAAAGGTGAGGAGGAGAAGAGGAGAGGTGAGGGAGGAGAAGGGAGGTGAGGGAGGAGAAGAGGAGAGGTGAGGGAGGAGAAGAGGAGAAGAGAGGTGAGGGAAGTATCAGGAGTGAGGGAGGAGCTGAAGGAGGAGAAGAGGAGAAGGATGCAGGAAAGTGAAGGAGGAGAGGTGAGGTGAGAGAGGAAAAAGAGAAAGAGGTGAGGGGAGGAGAAGAGAAGTGTAGACGAGAGGAGAAGAAGAGGAGAAGAAGAGGAGAGAAGAGAGAAGAGGAAAGGAGAGAAGAAAAAGAAGAGGAGAGAAGAGTAGAGAAGAAGAGACAAATGGTAGAAAGAGGAAGACGGGGAGGAGACAGAGGAAGTAGAGGGAGGAAAAAGAGGATGAGAGAGAAGAAAGGAGGATATGTATGGGAGGTGAGAGAGGAGGAACGAGCACGAAGGGAGGTGTGTGGGGCGCAAAGCGGAGAGTTATGGCCGAAAGGAAGAGAGGAGAGCGAAAGGGAAGAGAGAAGAGGAAGAGAGTAGGAAGGAGAAGAGGAGAGAGGATGAACGAGAGAAGGAAGACGAAGGAGGAGGGAGAGCAAGGAGAAAGAGGAGGGGAAAGAGAGCAAAGGAGGAAAAGGTCGGAATGGGGAGAAGAGAGGGGCAAAGAGAAGGAAGAAAGAGTCGAAGGGAGAAGAGGAGGGGAAAGAGAGGAGAAAGGCTTAGTGGGAGGAAGAGGGGGGAAAGAGAGGAGAAAAGAGTCGGAAGGCGATAAAGAGGAGGCGGAAAGAGAAGGAGAAAGATAAGTCGCTAAGGGCGAGAAGCAGAGGGGAAGAGAAGGAGAAAGAGTCGAAGGGGAGAAGAGGAGGGGGAATGAGAAGGGAAAAGAGTTCGAAAGGGAGAGAAGAGCGAGGGGAAGAGAAGAAGTGAGAAAGAGTCGAAGGGGAGAAGAGGAGGGAAAGAGAAGGAGAAGAGTCGAAGGGGAGAAGAGGAGGGGCAAAGAGAGAAGGAAAGAGTCGAAGGGGAGAAGTAGGAGGGCAGAAGAGAAGGAGAAAGAGTCGGGAAAAGGGGAAGAGAAGAGAAGTCGGGAGAGCAAGAGAGAGAAAGAGGAAGGGAAGAAGAGGACGAGAGGGAAAGAGTGAGGGGAAGAAGGAGGAAAGGATGAGGAGACGAGAGCAAGAAGGAGAAAGAGTCGAAGGGGAGAAGAGGAGGGGAAGAGAGAGGAGAAGAGTCGAAGGGAGAAGAGGAGGGGAAAGAGAAGGAGAAAGAGTCGAACGGGGAGAAGGAGGGAGGGAAGAGAAGGGGAAAGAGTCGAAGGCGGGAATAAGCAGAGGCAAGGACGCGAGAAGAGAAGAGAAAGAGTCGAAGGTGAGAAGAGCAGGGGAACAAGGAGAAGGAGAAAAGAGTCGAAGGGGAAAAGAGGAGGGGAACAGAGAAGGAGAAAGAGTCGAAGGGAGAGAGGAGGAGGTAGGAAAGAGAAGCGAAAGCAGTCGGCAAAGGGGAGAAAGTAGGGAGGGAAGAGAAGGAGAAAGAGTCGAAGGGGAAAGAGGAGGCAAAGAGAAGGAGAAAGACGAGGGGAGTGGCGAAGAGAGGAGAAAGCGAGGAGATGAAGAGAGGGGAAAGAGAGCGAGGAAAGGAGTCGAAAAGGGGAAAGGAGGAGGTGGAAAGAGAGGAGAAAGATCGAAAGGGGAGAAGTAGGAGGGCAAAGAGAAGGAGGAAGAGAGCGAAGGGGGAGAAAGGGAGGGCGAAGAGGAAAGGTAAAAGACGAAGGGGAGAGAGGGAGGGTGGAGGGAATGGATAGAAGGAGAAATGACTCGGAAGGGGAGAAGGAGGGAGAAGAGAAGGAGAAAAAGGGAGTCCGAAGGGAAGAGGGAAAGAGGAGGGACAAGGAGAGAAGGTAGGGAAGAGAGAGTCGAAGAGTAGGGAAGTAGAGGAAGGGTAGAGGGGAAAGAGAAGGAGAAAGAGTCGAAAGGGAGAAGAGAGGGCAAAGAGAAGGAGAAGAGTCGGAAGGGGAGAAGAGGAGGGGGAAGAGAAGGAGAAAGAGTCGAAGGGGAGAAGAGGAGGGCGAAGAGAAGGAGAAAGAGTCGAAGGGGAGAAGAGGAGGGGGAAGAGAAGGAGAGAGAAAGGGGGGAACATTTGGCCCGTTCGTCCCCATTTGTTTCGTAAAGTTCATAATTGTACTTCCTGTTTGGACACGAGCACAAATATGACACAGGCCGAGGTCATTCCACAGCTGTTACCTAGCAACCAGACTGTAAACAAGAGCCAAACACATGAACGACACAACGGCTCTGATTTGACACACAATAATAACATAGAACACCTTGATTTTTGTCGACCGGTTAAACTGTCAGTTAAGTGTCAGTTAAGCGTCAACTGTCCGTCGCACGCTGATGACATCACAGAGGGAGCCAGCGCTACTTCCTGTCATTTTAAACTCCTATTTTTCTTCACAAACTGCAACTTAACGGCGGTAAAACTGTGATACAAACTAAGTCAGGATTAGAAAAACATGAGCGCCGTCATCTCCCGTAGCGTTATAACAGGCCCCGCCCACCAGCTGAGATCATGACATCATCTAATTCCAGAGCGTGAATGTAAATAGTCCCTGCATGGATTTTTAACATTTTAAGATATTCTGAAGCCAAATGTTTCTCTGTCATGTTCTCGTCTGTGACAGCGCTCTTAAAGGTGTTCAACAAATACACTGTAAAATACCTGAATTTAGAAGGATTTTAGAGGCGAAACTGGGATTAACCTCAGATTATCACAAAATATGAAAAAAAATCATGTCGGTTTTGGCCAATGAAAACCACTCAGACAAATTTGAACCTGGTTTAAAGGCTTCATCTATTTATTTATCCATTTATCTATCTATTTATTTATTTATTTATTTATGTATTTATTTATTTAAAAGGACAACAAAACAGACACTTAACATTTTACTCAAACAAATACTTCCACAGTCGTTTTTCTCATTTTATCTTCAGCGTTTTCCTGCCACAAATTATGTTTTTCGTGAGGCTCAAATACAGATTAAGACTTGGAAACGGTATTTTTGTAATAGAAAGAGCAAAATAAATGACATTTTGTTGCTTTTAAAGACTTAAAATGAGTCATTTTCATGCCTCGATAAACTATGATCAAATAAGCGTCTCGACAGGCTTTATTCTGACCGCGCCCGAACGCATCTCGGACACATATAGTTGGTTGATTTGGTGATATTGGCGGCGGCGTGTTTGCCGTTTCCTGTTCTGCACCTGAGTTTAAACAGCTGCGTTGTGCACACGCTCCTGTGACGCACACGCCGCGTGTAAACACACTACTCAGCCACATCTTTTGTCAGCGCCGGGGGGAAAAAAAAAACAACAAAAAAACGTTGACTTTGCCGTCCTGGTCGTCCTCGTGCCCCCGCGGGATCATGGGTAGAACAGGTCAGCAGGGGTCGCAGGGGTCGACACAACAGAGGGGCAGAGGGGGCCGAGAGGGGCAGAGGGGGCTCGTGCTGGAAACGGGACGCGCTCAAAGGGACTCGAACACGTTTGTATTCACAGGAACACAAAAATAAAGCGTTGTTGGATTTGAAACGACTTGGAATTTGAATATTAAAATGAAAAGTGTCGTAAAGTGCTGCCCGGTGGTCGAGTGGTTGTGGCCAGATTTATTGATTTATTTAGCCCAGATTACGTTCATGTTTGTCTGCGTTTGAAATATTTTTACAGACTTTGGACAAACTGGGACAAATGTTGACTCTTTTGTGTGTGAAACATGTATAAACTGTTTGAGACGCGACAGGCCCAAATCTGCGCTCTCACAGAAGGTCAAGAACATTGACCAAGCGCTTCACGTCACACAACGAAGTGGCTAAAGTGGCTAAAGTGGCTAAAGTCCTTATATTTGCCAGATTTACTGACTTCATTTTGCTCCATTTCTACAAAAAGTAAAACACAGGGACTTGGCAGTGCACCGCAAGATAGTCATAAAATACGTTCCACAGAGTTCCATAAAGTTCCACAGAGTTCCATAAAGTTCCACAGAGTTCCACAGAGTTCCACAGAGCTCCACAGAGTTTCACAAAGTACCACAGAGTTTCACAAAGTTCCACAAAGTTCCACAGAGTTCCACAGAGCTCCACAGAGTTTCTCAAAGTTCCACAAAGTTCCACAGAGTTCCACAGAGTTCCACAGAGCTCCACAGAGTTCCACAAAGTTCCATAAAGTTCCACAGAGTTCCACAGAGTTCCACAGAGTTCCACAGAGTTCCACAAAGTTCCACAGAGCTCCACAGAGTTCCACAGAGTTCCACAAAGTTCCACAGAGCTCCACAGAGTTCCACAGAGTTCCACAAAGTTCCACAGAGTTCCACAGAGTTCCTCACTCATCTCTGAGCACATTTGCCTTCTTCCACGTCAGTCTTTGGACCGAGCAGCTCATTTCTATGTAAAGTTATCTTTTTGCAAACGTGACGTGGAAAGTCTCGTGGACGTTCGTGTAGATCCACCCACTCAATAAATGAGACCAGTGTTGAAAAAACCAGAGATTGTTTTCCAACAGAACTCTTTCCAGACATGGGATTGTGAGACGTACACAAAGTTACCCTCTCTTTCCCATTTATTTTATTTTTTTATTTAGTGAGTGACTGTCCAAATTGTTAGTACATGTATAAAGTTTGGATATTATTTCCCTTAAAAGTTCTGACTTATAAGCTTTAATAAATATTTCAGTCAGAGGGTTATTACTTTAATTTCTTGGTTATAATAACTCCTTATTTGTAAAAGTCTTTCAACAGTGATAATCTTTTACAATCTTGTGAAAAACTTTTATACCTTTTGTTTCCAGACCTTGAATCTCAGGTCAGGTTCTGTTTGGTACTAAACCTTAGTCATTCGCCAACAAGTTTAAGATTTTAACATCTTTGTTTAGTTTTGATTAGTTCTTTCCATGTTGTAAGCACGGATTTCAACCAAGGATTCTCAACGTCCTCCAAATGACTCAACATGAATCTCCATGTTTTCCCATTGAGCTTCATATTCTGGGTCACACCAGCAACGCTCTGATTTGAGCCGAAACAAAGTACGTTCTCAGAAAATGCAAACCCCCAACCTCCTTTTTTTCTTTCGATAATTGTCGAGTTTTGAACCGATTGTGTGTGTTTTTTTAGCCCTTGCCATACAGGTTTTGAGCTAGTTTTAGTCCGGGCATCAAACAGCCGGTTGGGGATGGAAACTAGACGAGTCTGGAACAGAAAGACAAACGTGGGCAACAGGTTTTAGGCTTCAATACAAAGGTTTGGTCACTTGACGTTCTCTAAAACATGACGACTTTAGTTTACGACACAAAGACCTACAAAGGGCAAAGCCTGCGGGACTTAGACGTTTGCTTATTTTCAGTTGCGTCATTGCTTTTCAATGATCTGCACTCACTTCATTTCCAGACAAACCCCCTCAAATTTGGCGGGACCTAATTTAATCTACTTGTGACCCAAATCAGGGGCCCGACCCACATTATACACGGACCCCTCCCCGTCCGTCCCCAAGAGAAGAGCCCCTGTTCACTGTTAGCACACACAGCTCGCTCTTCACCCATTAGCCTGTTAGCCCGTCTGCGCCGCAGGGGAGCGAGGGGCGCGAGGGGAGGGGGAGGTGGGACGTCCCGGCAGAGAATGAGCCGGTCTGTGCGGAGACCTTTTGAAAGTGGACACACACGGAGTCGCCGCGGCCGCACTTTCCATTTGGACGCGGCGCTCGGACACTGCGGCGTTTCTCTCGCCCCCCGGACCATCTGCTCCGCCCGTCCGCCCAGTCCAACCCCGAAATCTGAACTCATAACTCAATTTCACCAAACCGTGTGACTGTGTGGAGGAAGAGGAGATGTTTGAGAGGGCTGAGGAGGAGGAGGACAGACTTCCCCCTCCCCCGGCGCTTCTCTATGGTGTGCCAATAGGATAAGATTATGTAATACTTATCTTCATCTACCACACAGCTGACGTCGTTGTACTTAGAGGTGCATTATGTTTTAGAACCTAAACAACTGATAGAAGTCCATCTACTGGAAGCAGAAGGAATTACCACGGGGGAATATCTGAAATCTAGCTTGTCCTGACACGTTAAAAACACAGTTCATGATTTTAGAGATGATTTATGAGAGCTCAGACCTCAGAGCTCTGCCTTTGACGTCACAAAACAGGGACATTGGAGTGTTTTCGGTGACTCAAATGATCAAACACGATGAGTGAAACACGAATGAGGCTAAATACAATCACAGGCGCTTTTACATGCTTTAATGACAGCGTAAAGGCGCATTGTACTCCATCTGCTTACAGCGTGTCCTGCGTTTAAAGTGCACTGTGTTCTGTTCTGGCGGAGGGATTCTTACTGTGAGTGGGCTCGCCTCTCCACAGATTTGACCTGTAAATTGGTCTGTTTCTATGGAGATGGATAAGTTAAATGCCATACGAAAGAGAAACTGAAATACAACAGTTTTCATGTTCTCACAGAAATACAACAGTTTTCATGTTCTCACTGAAATACAACAGTTTTCATGTTCTCACTGAAATACAACAGTTTTCATGTTCTCACTGAAATACAACAGTTTTCATGTTCTCACTGAAATACAACAGTTTTCATGTTCTCACAGAAATACAACAGTTTTCATGTTCTCACTGAAATACAACAGTTTTCATGTTCTCACAGAAATACAACAGTTTTCATGTTCTCACAACAGTTTTCATGTTCTCACAGGCGATGCAGGTTCTCAAGTGGAAAGCAGATTAGAGCAGTGCTCGATCTGACTGAACACACTGAACGAGAAGGCGCTGAGTCCATGTTCCTGATGGAGACTGTCGTAAATGTAGCATCTCCAAAATGGCCAAAACACACTGGATCTGCACAATGTATTTTCCTGTCACATCAGCCACAGGAACCAAAGCACCGGCCCCACAGCACCGGCCCCGCAGCACCGGCCCCGCAGCACCGGCCCCGCAGCACCGGCCCCGCAGCACCGGACCCACAGCACACTGGGGAAACTGCCTTCAATTATCTGTGTTTTTATTGCTCCAAAATACTTTGAAAAACAAGTTTTCTTCCCGTGAGTGTGGTCACCTCTCCACAGATATAATGTGTAATATGGCATCACCTGCTTGTCTCCATGACGACAGACAAGATAAGATAGGGCATATTATACATTATTTTCCCTGTTATTGACATGCATGAGTATCTGCTTTGGCGTCAGGGTTTGGTGTTAGCGCTCCATCTGCAGGCAGCAGAAGGAATTACCATGGGAAAATAAACAAAAGCTAGCTAGCCCCGACATGCTAGTGTAAGCACGCAGTTGCATTGAATGTTATTTAAGGCAGAAATGCTCTGGGCGAGTCTGGTGATGATTAAGAACACCTCCGGATCTTAACCTTTGACCTTACAAAACAGGGACATTTGAAACGGAGTGTTTTCTTGGGCTCAGATGGAGATGAATGAACAAACATTGCTAAAAGCTCCAAAAAGTCAGTTTCGTATAACACGTGGACTTTGGTGACATGATGTGGAACCTTCCAGACAAAGCAATGGCATCTCCATGGAGACACATAAAGGTTGCATACAGTGTTGACAGTGTTGAACCACATGACGTACGGGAGGTGTTCCAAAGCCCAGCCCTGCTTCACCGCCTGAAAGATAGTGCTTATTATTGGACCTTGAACATAAGTAGGACAGCACACTGGCTTACCGCCCCTGCTGCGTCTTACAACTACAAAGTAAAAGTATTAAAGTCATTACACTTTCCCTGTAGACAACTTCCAAGACGACGTTGTTCATACGCGAGCGCTCCGGCGTAATTTCATGGCATGTTTCTTCATATTTGGCGTAAACTTGGAGGCCTAAACCTGCGGGGGGGGAGTGGTCCTCCTCGGTAAACGAAAGACGTATTTAGTGCCTCCCGAATTTCACTCATGCCAAACAAGCCGAGCCCCCTGGAACAAGCGGGCGTCCGGGCGATTAGCGCGCGCACACTCACCTCTGAACAGCTGCATGGTCCCAGAATGCAGGTTGTGTGTTCGTCAGGCGCGGGATTAGGCCTGTTTTAACAAGGGTTTAGTGAATCCGGTGACAGAACACGCAGGCGCTCAGAATTAATGACATAGGCCAAAAGCTTATTAAAGGGTTAGCGCATGTTAGCCAGTCACTCACACAAATACCAAAGTGTGGATCAACTTAATCTAATTACACCGACGCAGCACGGATCATGTCAGGACGGATATGCTAGCTAGGACATGGCTAACGTGGACGCGATAGGTTACAGAAATGTGTCTAGACATCAGTTTGCAGCTAAGTTTGATCGCGCTGTATTCCGTCTTTCACGAGTGCCATTTCAACTTTTAGAATCTGAATAAAGTATCTCGAGACACGCCCAAATGAGCACCAAACAGGGCGGTACGATTCGTCAAATTCGCATCGATCAGTTTGGGTCTTTGTAATGGTCCGGTTACACAGCCTTGGAGGAGTTCAGACCTGGAGGTTTTGTCAACTAGGAACAAGTCTTGGAGGTAGAGATATCAATTAGAAACTTGGTCTATAGTCCAGGAGTCTCTGTGAAAATTAAGACATTTTACGCGTATAAATTGACAACAATGCACACATTTGGGACATACAAATCTTAAAAATGGAAAGAGCCAGGTTTAGTTAGAAAAAGTGTTAACAGAAGGGATTTGGGATATTTGATTTCGTTTTTTTGACTAAACTGGATCGAATTGAAAACTTGAAATGAATATTAGAATTAGACACAAAAATAATACAATACAAGATTGTAAAGTTTGGCGCTGATCTGTTTTATCTCTGTGGGAGAAAAGTGCGCGTTGGAAAAACTTAAATAAATAAATAAATGTACGAGTAATAAACCTGTGAGAGAGCCTTAAATGGCACTGATTAAAAGTCTTCAGGAAATTGATACTCGACACATTTTCTTTTCTTGTTTGACTAAAGAAATTGTGCTTCTGCCAAAACTATAAAAGCGTCGCGGCCCTGGGTTATTTGGGTTATATCTTTTCCATCCGAAAAGTGTGTCCAAAAAAGGCTGAAAAGCACTTCTATAGTCATCACACGCTACATGTCCCCCCCCCACGCACCAGGTGGAACTTTTCTGCTTCGATAAACCCCTTATTTTTCTAAGCCCTGCCCCCCCCTCTCTCTCCCCTCACCTGTCCAGGTAAACCTCGCCTCACCACGCCTTGGATCCACCGCCCATCATCCTGTCACTTTCTGCACCATCTCAGAGCTGCTCCCCCCCCCGCCCCGGACAAGCCCCTGCCTGCCCCCTTTTCCCTCTGCCTCTACCTGCTCTCCTGTTGTTTTGGTGTGGAGTGCATGCGATCTCGCCGTGCCGGTTCCCATAGGGCGTTCCTCCACCGCATTTGTGCGCCGTTTACTCTCTCTCCCACAGCAAACAAATCTTTTTTTTTTTTCCGGGGGTGCCGTTTCGCTCGCCCCGCGGCTGCTGCGGACACTGAGTCAACAAGAAGACTCCCTCATCGCCATTCTCCTCTCCTCTTTGTTAAATTAAAGGTCTTTTCAGTGTGCGCCGATCCTTTGTCCCAGCAGTCAAATCTGTGCCGCTTCGTTTCAGTCGCATCGGCGCTCCTGCTTTTTGATGCAGGTGAAAAGAGCATGAACCGCAGAGTGGCGCGCCGAAGGGAAGTCGCTAAACCTGGCTTAGACAACTGTTTGGCGATCTCTTTCGCCCAATTTGTTCGCCTAAATCTTCGATCTTTTCTCCTGTCTTTGTATCCGTGTTTGCGTGAGCCAGGTGCGTTGGAGCCGGGCCAAGGCGAGGATTAAAACCTCAAACCCATTTCCGATGATGAATTATTATCCATATTGCTGTTCCAGCAGTTGCGCTTTGATGTTCTTGTCTCTGCGTGAGGGTAGTTTTGCTCGAGAGGCGCACTTGGCCTCGGGGTTGCTCCGAACCCATTCACGCAATACAATCCTGACATTTAAAGTTGACCATCAAAGACTTAAAGTGACGCTGGCTCCGAGATCATTATTATTATCGTCATTATTGTGGCTTAATTTGCACGTTTGGCGGGATGACAGTCTTTTGCTGATTTGCGTTGTAAAGGTTTTATAGGCGCACATGAAAGCCACAGATTTGCGGCGTCGCAGGGGGATGAAACGTTCCTGACGGGTTTTACTGTCATTTAAAGGTGCCATTGACGACGTGACAACACAAAGAGCTGTAATCATTTCTAACGACCAAATACTTAATTTTGTAAGCTGCATTTTATGTGTCACTGTAAAAACGAACCGCCCCTTAATTGTTTTCCGATTGAACAACGTGTTCGGTGTTGGAGCGTTTATTTGTTATGCGCTAGTAAAATCCACAAACGTTGAACCTGATTATTTAGTGACTTATTTCCGTTACTTCGGGAACGGTAAAGTCGGTATTGCAGTTCTTATTCGAAAATATGTGTGCGTCATGTCCTTTTTTGGAGTCGTAAAGAATCCACTTGTGACTACGGTTTGCCACTCATCCAAGTCGCTTCTTCGCTTCTTCTGACAGGGATCTGGTGAGACACTGCCTTAAATGCCTGCTTGTTTACAGCCAGGCGTATCCGTCGACTACCCTGGTGTGACCGACACCTGGGTCATATTTTGCATACTCGTTCATGCCCCTAACTCCTGTTGGCGCACTCTGATTAGCCCTATTGTTTTCTTTGTTTTGGGTCTGAGGACGGCGCTGTAAATGGGTGACAGGTTGAACATCGTGGTTTCCCCCTAATCCTTGTCTCACACTCTGATCACCCCCTAACATGGGTTCAAGACAGCAATAAATCTGTTCACCAGAGAATATTGCCAATTATTACCATTATTACATTGTATTATTTAATGATATTGATGTCCAAAATATGAAACATTCACTGCAAAGAACATGTTTTATTCAATTAAACCTAAGCAGGCGAAGAGGTCCAAAGTCCAACCTGCCACTCATTTACAACGCCATCCTCGGACCCAAATCAAAACAAAGGAAAACGGTTTAGGACTGATTAGGTGTGAGCGATGAGTCCTTAGTGCCACGAACAAGTGTGCAAAATATGACTGTGGTGCGCCAGAACCGAAGAAGCCGCACTTTACGACAACATATATTCACCTTTTATCAGACAGAAAAGTTCGAGATGTAGAGAAATAAATTTAAAAATAGATACAACCATAATTGCGTTTAAAGATATAAACAAATTTAGAATATCAGCTTGACAAAAACGTCGCTAAAAGTGATGATTACGAATTAAAAAAAAACAGTGATATTTCTGCACTTTTGTGGTTTATTTTACAATCCACACACATCTGCTCCTTGAACTTCAACCAAGCCCTTTCCAGGTCACGTTATAGCGCATTTCTGGGGGATTTTTGTCAATATCGGCCCCCTTTTTTTGGTGTCTGAACTTGGGTTTTAGGCAAATCAGTGGGTTTACTAGTGCTATATTGTCTATTGTTACAGTTATATGTTCTTGTTTTAATGATACTTCTGTCCAAACTTCTACAAAAAGATCCCAAAAAATGTACAGCAAATGATTTTACAACATTGACTGAACCTTAAAAAACTTTTCCTACGATGGAGGGCTCCGGGGCAAATGGGGGATTACTCCAACTACCAAATCACCTTCTTTTAAAATCCCTCTGCTGTAGTTGAGTGGCTTTTTGTGAATGGGTTTGTGATTTCCCCCCACACACATGACTGTATCTGCGCTCCGTGTTCAAACGTCCTCAGGGGCTCACAATAATCTGACGATCGGTGATTTCGTCTGCACAAATGGTTTTCTGTTTGGGGTCGAGCCGGAGCATGATGTCACTTCAGACGGATCTTTGCCTTAATGATGTTGACATTCCTCCAGAACACATCCAGGATTTGACTGTTCATTTTTTTTTTTTTTTTGTTCCCACAAAAGGAAGTCTTTTTTTTTTTTTTTTGTTCCCACAAAAGGAGTCTCAGTGTTCGCGGGGCTCCAAAGCTGCTGCAGGGCCCCCGCGTTAAGACCCTGTTTCAGTGTTATGAGTGTGAATCATGCCCTCAGCTACAAGCACACACACGAGCGCTGTTTTGACTGCGGTGTCGGAGTGAAGAGAGCGACTCGGACCACCCACAACAACAGCCGGAGGAATGCCAGGAGCGCCGGAGCATTGGAGCATGCGGTGTTTGGGCGTTTGGGCATTTGAACGTTTGGGCGTTTGAACGTTTGGGCATTTGTACGTTTGGGCATTTGTACGTTTGGGCGTTTGAGCGTTTGGCGGGTTTTGTGCGTTGGGGTGCTTGAGCATTTGGGCATTTGAGCTTGGGCATTGGGGTGTTTGACCGTTTGAGTTTGGGCGTTTGAACATTTAGGCGTTTGAACATTTGGGTGTTTGAACGTTTGGACATTTGAGCGTTTGGGTGCTTGAGCATTTGGGCATTTGAGCTTGGGCATTGGGGTGTTTGACCGTTTGAGTCTGGGCGTTTGAAGATTTGGGCGTTTGAAGATTTGGGGTGTTTGAACGTTTGGACATTTGAGCGTTTGGGTGTTTGAACGTTTGAGCGTTGGGGTGCTTAAGCGTTTGAGTGTTTGGGCATTGGGGTGTTTGACTGTTTGAGTCTGGGCGTTTGAACATTTGGGCGTTTGAACGTTTGGGCGTTGGAGCGTTTGGGCGTTGGAGCGTTTGGGATTGGGGTTTGTTTGGGTGTTTGAACGTTTGATCATTTGGGCGTTTGGGATTGGGCGTTTTGGTGTTTGGACGTTTGAGGGTTTGGGCGTTTGGGGCAGGGACGAGGAAAGACAAGTGCGTCACACGTAAATATTAGGATAAGCTATAAAACGTTCTTTTTGTTATTCTGGGTATTTTGTCATCATAATTTAATGCAAGGTTTAGTTTTCGACTTTTATTTTTCCCTGTAAAGAAGCTTATGTTGTATATTAAAGGAGTCTGTCTGTCACCTGCTCTTCTCCATGGAGATGTCATGGCTTTGCTTGAAATGTTCCACCGTACGGCATTGACACGTGTCTTTTTTTTATGTTTAAAAAGTAGAATTCTGTTCAGAATGCACATTGTAAACAACTCCAGGAGCTTTGGCATTTAAGAGACGTAAATATGAATGAATAAACTAATCCATGAATCGCACGTATTGTAGAGTATGTTTTTAGAGAATTATAGGTAAAAACGATGTGATTTTTTGTTCTTTGCAGAGGACATTCTTTTTTTTTAAATAGCAGTTTTTGCGATTTCATAATTGCGCTGACTCAAAGTGCCATTTCGATTTGATTGCGATTGTGCAGAGGATTATTCCCTGTGAACATCATCTTATCCAGAGTTTGATAGCAAGTGTGCTTCTGGTGGGGTGTCAACTCATGGTTTCCATGGAGATGTTACTGCTGGAATGTTCCACAGTATGGAATTGAACGTAACTATTTTGCATCTATTCACGGACCTTGTGTTTCTAAACAGAATGTCTGCATTCTAAAAGCTTTTACCTTCACGTCAGCGATTAGCAGACCCAAGTCCAAGTCCAGTCCCAAGTCAAAGAGAGCCAAGTCCAAGTCCAGTCCCAAGTCAAAGAGACCCAAGTCCAAGTCCAAGTCCCAAGTCAAAGAGAGCCAAGTTCAAGTCCAGTCCCAGTCAAAGAGAGCCAAACCAAGTCCAAGTCCAAGTCCAGTCCCAGTCAAGTCCAAGTCCCCAGTCAAAAGACCCAAGTCCAGTCCCAAGTCAAAGAGACCCAAGTCCAAGTCCAGGTCCAAGTCAAAGAGACCCAAGTCCAGTCCCAAGTCAAAGAGACCAAGTCCAGTCCCCAGTCCAAAGAGAGCCAAGTTCAAGTCAAGTCCCAAGTCAAAGAGAGCCAAGTCCAAGTCCAGTCCCAAGTCAAAGAGACCGAAGTCCAAGTCCAGTCCTAAGTCAAAGAGACCCAAGTCAGTCCAAGTCCAGTCCCAAGTCAAAGAGAGCCAAGTCCAAGTCCAGTCAGTCAGTCCAAGTCAAAGAGAGCCAGTCCAAGTCAAGTCCCAAGTCAAAAGAGACCAAGTCCAAGTCCAGTCCCCAGTCCAAAGAGACCCAAGTCCAAGTCCAGTCCCCAGTCAAGAGAGACCCAAGTCCAAGTCCAGTCCCAGTCAAAGAGACCCAAGTCCAAGTCCAGCCCCAGTCAAAAGAACCAAGTCCAAGTCCAGTCCCAAGTCAAAGAGACCCAAGTCCAAGTCCAGTCCCAAGTCAAGAGAACCATCCAGTCCCCAGTCAAAGAGAGCAAGTCAAGTCAAGTCCCAAGTCAAAGAGAGCCAAGTCCAAGTCCAAGTCCCAAGTCAAAGAGAGCCAAGTCCAGTCCAGTCCCCAGTCAAAGAGACCCAAGTCCAGTCCAGTCCCCAGTCAAGAGACCCAAGTCCAAGTCCAGTCCCAATGTCAAAGAGAGCCAAGTCCAAGTCCAGTCCCAAGTCAAAGAGACCCAAGTCCAAGTCCAGTCCAAGTCAAAGAGAGCCAAGTTCAAGTCCAGTCCCAAGTCAAAGAGAGCCAAGTCAAGTCAAGTCCCCAAGTCAAAGAGACCAAGTCCAAAGTCCAAGTCCCCAGTCAAAGAGACCCAAGTCCAAGTCCAGGTCCAAGTCAAAAGAAGTCCAAGTCCAGCCAAGTCAGTCCAAGAGACCCAAGTTCCCAAGTCCAGTCCAAGTCAAAGAGACAAGTCCAAGTCCAGTCCAAGTCCAAAAGAGACCCAAGTCCAAGTCCAAGTCCAGTCCAAAGAGACCCAAGTCCAAGTCAAGTCCAAGTCCAAAGAAAGAGAGCCAAGTCCAAGTCCAGTCCCAAGTCAAAGAGAGCCAAGTCCAAGTCAGTCCCAAGTCAAAGAGAGCCAAGTCCAAGTCCAGTCCCAAGTCAAAGAGAGCCAAGTCCAAGTCCAAGTCCAGTCCCCAGTCAAAGAGACCCAAGTCCAAGTCCAGTCCCCAGTCAAAAGACCCAAGTCCAAGAGTCCAAGCCCCCAAGTCAAAGAGACCCAAGTCCAAGCCAGTCCCAAGTCAAAGAGAGACCCAAGTCCAAGTCCAAGTCCAAGTCCAGTCCAGTCCCAAGTCAAAAGAACCCAAGTCCAAGTCCAGTCCAAGTCAAAGAGGAGCCAAGTCCAAGTCCAGTCCCAGTCAAAGAGACCCAAGTCCAAGTCCAGTCCCAGTCAAGAACCAAGTCAGTCCAGTCCCCAGTCAAAGAGAACCCAAATCCAAGAGCCAATCCAAGTCGTCCCAAGTCAAAGAGACCAAGTCCAAGTCCAGTCCCAAGTCAAAGAGACCCAAGTCCAAGTCCAGTCCCCAGTCAAAGAGACCCAAGTTCCAAGTCCAAGTCCAAGTCAAAGAGAGCCAAGTCCAAGTCCAAGTCCCAAGTCAAAGAGACCCAAGTCCAAGTCCAGTCCCAAGTCAAAGAGACCAAGTCCAAGTCCAGTCCAAGTCAAAGAGACCCAAGTCCAAGTCCAGTCCCAAGTCAAAGAAGCCAAGTCCAAGTCCAGTCCCAAGTCAAAGAGAGACCCAAGTCGAGTCCACCCAAGTCCAAAGTCCAGTCCCCCAGTAAGAGCCAAGTCCAAGTCCAGCCCCAGTCAAGGAACCAAGTCCAAGTCCAGTCCAAAGTCAAAGAGAGCCAAGTCCAAGTCCAGTCCCAAGTCAAAGAGAGCCAAGTCCAAGTCCAGTCCAAGTCAAGAGAGCCAAGTCCAAGTCCAGTCCCAAGTCAAAGAGACAGTCCAAGTCCCAAGTCAGTCCCAAGCAAAGAGACCCAAGTCCAAGTCCAGTCCCCAGTCAAAGAGACCCAAGTCCAAGTCCAGTCCCAAGTCAAAGAGAGCCAAGTCCAAGTCCAAGTCCCAAGTCAAAAGACCCAAGAGTCCAAGTCCAGTCCAAGTCAAAAGAGACCCAAGTCCAAGTCAGTCCCCAAGTCAAAAGAGCCCAAAGTCCAAGTCCAGTCCCCAGTCAAAAGGACCCAAGTCCAAGTCCAGTCAAAGAGAGAGCCAAAGTCCAAGTCCAGTCCCCAAGTCAAAGAACCCAAGTCCAAGTCCAGTCCCAAGTCAAAGAGACCAAGTCCAAGTCCAAGTCCAACCAGTCAAGTCAAAGAGACCAAGTCCAAGTCCAGTCCCAAGTCAAAGAGACCCAAGTCCAAGTCCAGTCAAAGAGACCCAGTCCAAGTCAGTCCCAAGTCAAGAGCCAAGTCCCAAGTCCAGTCCCAAGTCAAAGAGAGCCAAGTCCAGTCCAAGTCAAAGAGACCAAGTCCAAGTCCAGTCCCAAAGTCCAAGTCCAGTCCCAAGTCAAAGAGACCCAAGTCCAAGTCCAGTCCCAAGTCAAAGAGACCCAAGTCCAGCCAAGTCCAGTCCCAAGTCCCAAGTCAAAGAGACCCAAGTCCAAGTCCAGTCCCCAAGTCAAAGAGACCCAAGTCCAAGTCCAGTCCCAAGTCAAAGAGAGCCAAGTCCAAGTCCAAGTCCCAAGTCAAAGAGAACCCAAGTCCAAGTCCAAGTCCCAGTCAAAGAGACCCAAGTCCAAGTCCAGTCCCCAGTCAAAGAGACAAGTCCAAGTCCAGTCCCCAAGTCAAAGAGACCCAAGTCCAAGTCCAGTCCCAAGTCCAAGTCCAAGTCCAGTCCCAAGTCCAAGTCCAAGTCCAGTCCCAAGTCAAAGAGACCCAAGTCCAAGTCCAGTCCCAAGTCAAAGAGACCCAAGTCCAAGTCCAGTCCCAAGTCAAAGAGAGAGCCAAGTCCAAGTCCAAGTCCCAAGTCAAAGAGAGCCAAGTCCAAGTCCAGTCCCCAGTCAAAGAACCCAAGTCCAAGTCCAGTCCCCAGTCAAAGAGACCCAAGTCCAAGTCCAGTCCCCAGTCAAAGAGACCCAAGTCCCAAGTCCAGTCCCAAAGTCAAAGAGAGCCCAAGTCCAGTCCCAAGTCAAAAGAACCCAAGTCCAAGTCCAGTCCCAAGTCAAGAGACCCAAGTCCAAGTCCAGTCCCAAGTCAAAGAGACCCAAGTCCAAGTCCAGTCCCAAGTCAAAGAGACCCAAGTCCAAGTCCAGTCCCCAGTCAAAGAGACCAAGTCCAAGTCCAGTCCCAAGTCAAAGAGAGCCAAGTCCAAGTCCAAGTCCCAAAGTCAAAGCCAAGTCCAAGTCCAGTCCCAAGTCAAAGAGACCAAGTCCAGTCCAGTCCCAGTCAAAGAGACCCAAGTCCAAGTCCAGTCCAAGTCAAAGTCCCAAGTCCAGTCCAAGTCAAAGAGAGCCAAGTCCAAGTCCAGTCCCAAGTCAAAGAGACCCAAGTCCAAGTCCAGTCCCCAAGTCAAAGAGAGTCCAAGTCCAAGTCCAAGTCCAAGTCAAAGAGACCCAAGTCCAAGTCCCCAGTCCCAAGTCAAAAGAGACCCAAGTCCAAGTCCAGTCCCAAGTCAAAGAGACCCAAGTCCAAGTCCAGTCCCAGTCAAAGAGACCCAAGTCCAAGTCCAGCCAAGTCAAAGAGCCAAGTCCAAGTCAGTCCCAAGTCAAAGAGACCCAAGTCCAAGTCCAGTCCCAAGTCAAAGTCCAAGACCCAAGTCCAAGTCCAGTCCCAAGTCAAAGAGACCCAAGTCCAAGTCAAGTCCCCAGTCAAAGTGAACAGTTAAACACCATAAATCTGCAAACATGAGTGAACTTTAAATCGTGTTTTCAAATGTGGCTGTGCAAGAAAAGAGTGTTATTTAGTTTAGTAGAATAGTACGATTTTCTTGCGCTGCCACAGTTGTTGAAATGTATGTTTTTATTTTGCTGCCTCGTCTAACTGAACGGGCTGTTCAGTGTGTGCCGCTGTTCTAAACACGAGCGCTCTGGTCTGCGCGGATCCATACTGCGGAGAGACCTTGAAACTCTCATTCTTACGCCGATACGTGCAGAAGTTTGAAGTCATTTTCCTTGACTTTTCCACTATTCATTCCACTTTCTCGCACAGGATTGCTTCAAAAATAATCCCCAACATCTGACGAGTCTCAAAACACGACAATTGATTTCCAGACCTTCAAAAGTTAACTCGGCAACACTGCGGAAAGCAGCCGCACATCACGCCGCCGCCGTTCAACATAAAACACATTTCTTCCCCAGAGTGAAATTCAGGTCGGCTCCGGCGCCGCGGCAAAAGAATCGCCAAAAACAATGTCGGAAAAAAAATATGTTCGCAACGTGTCAGAGAAGCCAAGGCCGGCTCCAGCGGGACAAAAGTTTCTCAAAAAAAAGTACTTTGCGCGCTGAACGTTGCTGGTTATTAAATGTTGGAACAGGAGCAGCGGCGGTGAAAAGAAAACTCTTCCTTGACCCTTTAATCCCGGCGCGCAGATGAATAGCCGTGTTTTGAACTTGTTAAGCATTGTTGGGAGGCTTTAGCGACATTTACGGCTAATCTCCGCGCAAATACAGGCAAATTAATAAGCACTTGAGACCAAATTGGCGTAGGTGCGGTATTGTATAGCAGCGATAATTTATGATAAATGTAAGTATAGAAACAAGACTGTATGAATCAGGCACATGTCCTTGGGTTCACCGTGGAGGAATATGGAGTTATATTAGTAATGTTACGCTTTGTAGACAGAACTTTCGAGTAGGTCAAGCAGCAGCGAGTCATTTGGAGATTTGGAAAACATTTTGTGACATTTTGATAAAGTTCTTTTCCACGTCCGCTGCAGAAATGGAGGATCTCGAAACATCTTGTGATTGTTTTTCTTTTTAAACATGATTGTTTTTTTTTTTTTGTTTTTGTTTTTTTTTTTTTGGGTTCGTGTCATTTTGGCATTTTTTTTGGCGCATTTTTTAAGTATTGTTGAGTTCCTTTTTCCTTTTTACTCAGCTTTAATATTTCAATCAAAAATATAAAGTCTAAAACTGCACTCTAAATTAGCGTTTTCCTTATAACAACGGTTATAATAATATACTTTTTACATGGAACTTTTCGGGACGTTTAAAGACGCTTCACGGAACTTTAATAGAACAGTCAAATTAAAGAAGATTCAGGGAGCAAATGACGCAGAAGAGGTTTCATGTACTCATGGGTTCCACTCGTCCCATGTGGCGGTGTTCGTAGTAAACACCAGCGACTTTCCCGCGCGCTTTAGACGCTTCGGACGGACTTGCCTTCGTATCCATGACGCCGATCGTTACCTGAAAAGACGGAAACGTTGAGCGAAATGGACGCCGCATCTGGAGTGATTAATGTCGGCGCGGCGGTGCAGACAGTCGGGACGGGACCCCGTTTGCACAGCCCTTCTCCCTCACAAAGCTCGCAGTGACAGACGAGCTCCGCGGCGACCGGACCGACCGCTCGCGCACGACCTCTGACCCCGCGCCAAACCTGTTTGCCTCAGGTGCAATCTGTTGTTTTAGCACATTCCCCCGAACCTTTCACCTGCAGCTCAGCCTCGCCGCGCTGCACTCACAGGTGGTCAGAGTACTGCGTGTACTGGAGTAAAAGTACAGATACAGGTGGTGTGTGTGGTTTTTTTTAACTGCATTTTAAATGGATTACCTGCACACTGCGGACCTACTTCCCTTTGCCCAGGGACGACGGATGAAAAGGAGCTTGTACCTATCTCTGGTCTGGGCAACACATTTAGGTCAAAGAAATAAATAAAATAAACAAAAGCTACACCTGGACAAATATTACTCCAATACAAGTCACAATCGCTCAGTTAAATTATGAATCAAAGGAGATTTATGCATGCTGTAACACTGTTCCCTCAAAAACACAGGCGGCGTTATGTTTAGCTGGTTCCATTCATCCTGTTTACGAGGTCCTACTCCCTCTGAGCCTCAATAAAACACAAAATGTCCAAAGGTAAAGCTCCGGAGGTTTCCCGTGCTGTTTTTAAGTCCATACATCATCTCCACACTCGTTCTGCATGTCGGGGGCAAGGTAGCTTTTGTTTATTTCCCCATTGGCAATGCCCCCTGCTGCCAGTAGATGGGGCGCTAACACCAATCACGCTCAGTTAATGCCTCAAAGCAATGTGGAGTTTCATTAAATACATCATTTTGAGTCTAAAACATGAAAAGTAAAGTTTGTCAAGAGCCGGTTTGAAGGCCAAAGACGACACAACAATAAAGTGTGTCTTTTAAAGAGAAGACAACCTTGTGATACAGTAGAGACGAGATGTGTTTTGGTTTCATCCGGTTCAGTCCAACCTGCAAAACTGGAGTATAAATGCTGTAAAAGATTAGAAAGACAAAAGACATGTTCGGAGAATGTGTCCACTGGAATCCACTTTAGGCTAATGAAATGAGTCATTTCATTAGCCTAAAGTGGGTATTATTAGAAGAATAAGCCAAGTCAGAGCTTTTTAGAGCTGCCCGTTTTGTTAAAGACCCCTAACATAGATTAAGGCAAGTCACAACAGCACGCTGACATGCCAATATGTCTTCCACTGCCTGTGTGAGGCGCTACAGTCTTTGAACCCTTTTACGTATAAATGCAGTGGCGCGGTTCAAAGACCTGTCCTTGCGGCCGTCCCGGTTAACGCGCCACCGTGTAAGTAAGTTCATGTGGCGTCAGGGAGCAAAAAGAAGAGCAGAATTATGCTAAATCTGAGCGCTTCAGGAAGACGTTTGCTCCCGCTCCAATTAATGCACAAAGTTGTTTTTTTGATCCATCTTTTGATCTGTCTTTCCATTTATGAAACAGCGCAGCTTTTGGAGAAGGACATAACATTGGCGTGGACAATAAAACGTCTTCTGCTTCTGTCTGCGACCTCTTGGCAGCATATTGAAGCTCTTTAAAGGGTTTGTTCATGTGAAGGATGCCACTCTTTTGTCTCGGGTCAAACGTTACGGAAACCCTGACCTTTTTGCAGGACATCGAATTGTCGGCGACCTCAGCTCCCCAGTGGAGTCGTGCGCGCGTTGGCTCCTTTTGTTGCGCAGCGATCGTGACGTCGCTGCGGAGCCTTTTGTCTGCGCGGCGACTGAAGTGGTCTGCGGTTTGAGGAGGAGCGACAGACTAAACACGCCAGGCGGATTATCACCTTCACTTTGAACTGCAAACGTCAAACTGAACAAGCACCGTCACTGGAATTCATAATATTATCTGTGAGGGTTCATTTCGTACACGTTTTCTCCTCCTCTTTTAGTCCTCAGGTTAGAACTTCTGTAGCTATGGTACAGTTCTGTTATAGACCGGGTGTAGACCTGGTGTAGACCTGGTGTAGACCTGGTGTAGACCTGGTGTAGTTCTGTTATAGACCGGGTGTAGACCTGCTTTAGACCTGGTGTAGACCTGGTGTAGTTCTGTTATAGACCTGCTTTAGACCTGGATTAGACCTGGTTTAGACCTGGTGTAGACCTGGTGTACACCTGGTGTAGTTCTGTTATAGACCTGCTTTAGACCTGGTTTGGACCTGGTGTAGCCCTGGTTTAGACCTGGTATAGACCTGGTTTAGACCTGGTGTAGCCCTGGTGTAGACCTGGTGTAGTTCTGTTATAGACCTGGTTTGGACCTAATTTAACCTGTTTAGACCTGGTTATAGACCTGTTTTAGACCCGTTAGGACCTGTTTAAGACCTGGGTAGACCCGGTGTAGACCTGGTGTAGTTATGTAATTGACCTGGGTTGGAACCACTTTAGACCTGGTTAGACCTGGTTGTAGTCCTGTTGGTAGTCCTGCGTTGTAGACCTGGTTTAGGCCGTGGTGTAGCACCTGTGTGTAGACCTATGGTATTAGACCTGGTTTAAGCTGGTGTAGCCCTGCCGTGTAGAGAACCTGGTGTATCCGTTATAGACGCTGGCTTTGGACCTTTAGTAGTGGTTGTAGACGCTGTATTAGACCTGGTTATGGTTTTAGACCTGTTGTAGACTGTGTAGACCTGGGTTTAGACCTGCTGTTAGACTTTAGTCACTGGTGCGACCTGTAGACCTGGTTAGTCCTATGTTATGACCTGGTTTGGACCGTGCTTTAGACCTGCGTCCGTTAGTATCCTGGTGTTAATCCTGGGTTGAGACCGTTTGTGGTTGCCCTAGTGTAGATCCTGGTGTAGACCCTGCGTTTAGACCTGGTGTAGCCTGTGTAGACCTGTGTAGTCTGTTAGACCTGTGTTGACCTAAGTTTAGACTTTTTAGGACCTGGTTTAGTCCGTAACGTTTAGACCTGTTTAGACCTGGTTTTAGAACCTGCGTGTCAGACCCCGGTGTAGAGCCTTGGTGTAGTTCTGTTATAGACCTGATTTAGACCTGGTTTCCTGGTTTAAGACCTCGTGTAGACCCTGGTTTAGACCCCTGTTCTGCCACCTACTTGCTCCATGGCAATTTAATTTCTTTCTCTCAGAATGTTCCACAGCAATGACATTGAGTTCTGTCCGGTACTCATCCAAAACTACTCGTTGTTTTTATGACCCAGTCCAAGTCAAGTCCCGAGTTCAGTGGCCTTTACAAGTCCAATTCCAAAGTTCCGAGTCCAGTGGCCCTTCAAGTCCAAGTCAAGTTCCCGAGTCAGGGCCTTCAAGTCCAAGTCAAGTCCCAGCAGTCCAGTGCCTTCAAGTCGCCGAGTCAGTGCCTTTCAAAGTCCCGAGTCACTGGCCTTCCAAGTCCAAGTCAAGTCCCCAGTCCCAGTGCGCCCTTCAAGTCCCGCGAGTCCCCGTGGCCTTCAAGTCCCGAGTCACACCTGGCCTTTTCAAGTTCCAAGTCAAGTCCCGAATCAGTGCCTATCATAGTCCAAGTCAGTCCCGCAGTAACAGTGGCCTTCAAGTCCAAGATCCAAGTCCCGAGTCGTGGCCATTCAAGTCCCCGAGTCAGATTGGCCTTCAATCCCGAGTCAGTGGCCTTCAAGTCCAGCAAGCCCAGTCACGCTTCAAGTCCAAGCAGTCCCAGCGTGGCCTTCAAAGTCCAATCAAGCCCGAGTCAGTGCCTTCAAGTCCAAAGTCAAGTCCCGCAGTCAGTGGCCTTCAAGTCCAAGTCAAGTCACCCGAGTCGAGTGGCCTTCAAGTCAAGTCAAGTCCCAGTCAGTTCAAGTCCAGTCAAGTTCCCAGTCAGTGGCAAGTCTCGAGTCATCAGTCAGTCAAGTCGATCATGCCTCAAGTCAAGCAAGTCGAGTCACTGGCCAAGTCAAGTCCCCGAGTCAGTGCCTTCAAGTCAAGTCAAAGTCCCGAGATCACTGGCCTTCAAGCCAAGTCAAGTCCCGAGTCACTCTGCCTTCAAGTTCCAAGTCAAGCCCGAGTACAGTCGGCTTTCAAGTCAAGGTCAAGTCCCCGAGTCACTGGCCTTCAAGTCCAAGTCAAGTTCCCGAGTCAGTGGCCTTCAAGTCCAAAGTCAAGTCCCGAGTCAGTGGCCCTTCAAGTCCAAGTTCAAGTCCCGAGGTCAGTGGCCTTCAAGTCCAAGTCAAGTCCCGAGTCAGTGGCTTTCAAGTCCAAGTCCAAGGTCTCCGATCAGTGGCCCTTCAAGTCCAAGTCAAGTCCGGAGTCACTGGCCAAGTTCAAGTCCCGAGTCAGATGGTTTGTTCCATCAATCCGAGTTCACTGTCAACAAGTAAGTCCGAGTCACTGCGCCTTCCAAGTCCAAGTCAAGTCCCGAGTCACTGCTTTCCAAGTCCACAGTCAAGTCCCGAGTCCAGTGCCTCAAAGTCACAGTCCAAGTTCCCGAGTCATGGCCTTTCAAGTCCAAGTCAAGGTCCCGAGTCAGTGCTTCAAGGTGCCAAGTCAAAGTCCCGAGTCAGTGGCCTTCAAGTCCAAGTCAAGTCCCGAGTCAGTGGCCTTCAAGTCCAAGTCAAGTCCCGAGTCAGTGGCCTTCAAGTGGCACGTTTAATGCCACAATGTGAAGCATTTTAGGCCACGCAATAACATAAAGTGTGAACCAAACGCCGCCGCTGACCATCGACGACCTCACGACGACCTCACGACGACCTCACGACGACCTCACGACCTTAAACACACGCGTCTCACTCCGGGACTCGAAGCGCCGTCAGACGCCGTTTTCCCACGCGCACGCCACCGTCAACATCCTCCGTGCGACCTGCCGCGCAACCTGTGGAAGACGCTCATTATTTTTAATAGTTTTAATTGATTGTTTTTTAGACCGAGCGCTTCCTCCGCCGCCACGCCTGAACCAGCGCCGCATTTTTCTCACGCTTTTGACACACTTTCCAAACCATCAGCGATTTTCTCCCTCCTGCCCCCGAAGACTTTTAAAACGAGTCTAAAAATAAACCCGATGAGCTTGTCAGTTTGAGTCTGCGGAAAGTTCCAAACTGGAAGCACCTCCGTTTTGTCGCGCTGCCAGCTCGGATCGTCGGCGTTGCGCAAAGCGGTCGATCAAGAAGTCGGGAGGACGTCTTGCAGTCGTTTGTCGCGGCGCGGTTGAAGAGACAGGAACTGCCAGGGTAAGGGAGGGTCAGGATGAAGGCGTACCCAGGATTAAGAGCTCAAATTGGGCTGAGGAGCAAGAACAATATCCCGTCCAAGGTTCAAAGTGACGCGGTAACAGTTGCCACAAACAAACCAGCGGGCGCACTTTCAACGTACGAGTCGAAAACGAGTGGATTTGTGTTATATTTAGATTGTGTTCTCAGAGGTCAGAGGTCAGAAAACTCAATGTTCCAACACAAGTGCAGAAATATCACTTTATGCACTTGTTTTGGGAGATTCTACTAAACGTCTCTTTTTGAGGCCTATCAGTAAAAGTCAAGTACATTTTCACGTATTTGTCCTTTACACACGCCCTTTTTCGCAGTGCGTATTTTGTACTTTTCCCTCGCTACATCTGAGCGCAGGTTCTGTACTTTCCACTGCACTACAGAGATGTGAAAAGTACTTATATTTGGCACGTCCTGCGTACTGTTCGCGTTTTGAGTTCGAAGACTTGGCTTTGGCGCGTAAAAACTCGCTGGCGAAATTAGGAAGTTGATTGGGTTTAACAGTGTGAAATGAAATACCCACGACAAAACTTTTACTTTGAAGTTGGTGTTTTTTGGCTCGATAAATCTGTAGTTTTACTTAAAGAACACAAGTGAGTACTTCTTCTTTCCATGGATTTGCAGAGATATAAAGTGCTTGAGCTCGTCCTGATCCGGATCCCGCAACGGTCTCGAGCTCAATGGGTTCAATTAAAGTTAATAAAAGATAAATACCTGAGAGTAAAAGTCTGATTAATGCGTTGCTGTAATGGGACGGACACATTTATTCTCCTTTATTCTTGATTTTTACAGAAATGACAAAAACAAATAGTGCAAATGTGCAAATGTCAAAGTACGCCGTGGGAAAAGTGACGTTTTCCTCTAAAATTGCTGACTAAATGTGCGAACGCCCGGAGCGCATTCCTGACCGGGCAAAGCGCCTTCGCCCCGGAGACACGACGCCAGCCCCGGGGGGCGCGCGCACGGTTCTTGGGGGCGCGGCTCCGATCAAAGCGCCCTGCCGTTGCGCCCTTAGGCAAAAAAAAAAGGACGCATTACTGTCACTGCGGGCTGAACGCGTTCCGACGGCGGCGTGCGATTGGCGGTGTAATGTCAGCGCGAGCAGACGTAATTGGTGTACAAATTATACGTTAGACGATTCCGATGTCAGTGCAAGGAGAAGTCCCCGCCCTAAATGGAGATCAGAACGTAAGCTCTAAGGTTGCACAATCACGTGAAACGGAGGATCGAGTTCCCGGGAAAGACGCGCCGCGATCGACTCGAAATTGCGATTCGAACGGCGGCAAAAAGGCTTAAAGGACAAGTATTATGCGAACGAGACGTCTTTTTGGAGCTTTTAAACAGTTATAATATCGTCCCCTGATCAAAAACAGACCCGTGGACCAAATCACGGACGTATTTTGATCATCGAAATGTTTCTCTGGACTTTACAGACATCATTTTTTTCTCATTTTAATCAATAATACACTTTATTCATAAATACTCTTCATCTAGAATCCTTCCATCACATTAATTCAACTTTTTTATTAATAATTTTTATAATAACCGTTTGACTGCTGTCCAGCCGATAACTTTATTATGATCGATAGTCGCGGCTTTAAAATGTGCACAAAGAACACAGAGAGTGGAACGACTCAAAACAGTTTGTGGAAGAAATCAAAAGTGTTCATCAAATAATCAAGTACGAGGACGAAGAATCAAACAATAAATAACTGACGCTTTTGTGTTTCGTTGTTTTTCTTGGTCTTTTATTGTGTGGAATTTGAGCTTATTTAAGGGGAAAATGGACTTAATTCACGTAATAATCGTCTATGATTAAAAGAAGTAAAAGAATGTGAGACAAATAAGAATATATTTTCTGGTGAGTGTGTTTTTTTCCGTGTTATGTTTGAAATATTCGGGGCCAAATGTTTTTGAAATGTCAGTGTTCGTCAGATTTGCTGCCAAACCCCTTCAGGCCTCGTTCAGCTCCAGTGTTTATGAACTGTCATGTTTCTGGGGGGGGCGGCTCCAGGATTACACGCACTCACATTTGGCCACGGGGGGCAGCGGAGACTCGTCGATACTGTAACAGTCCCGCCCCCTCTCCGATACGACTCGGGCGTGAATGGCGTGCGCAGGTAACGTTCACGCCTGGTTTGAGAGGTATGCGGCGGGATTAATAGGTGCGTCGGCGCGAACGGCTGGGCGACTTAGGCGAGAGGAAGCGGGCGATTTATCGAAAACATTAGCGCACGCACGCGCTCACTCTTACTTCCTGCGCGGCCCTGTGTGTGTTTTGTCGGGGCTAATCTAGAGGCTAATCCCGGCGCTGCTGGCAGACAGACGGGCCCACCCAGGTGAGACGCACTTAAGGCAATGTGTGTGTTCAGAGTCAGGCTGCAGCTGCCCCGGCCGTCATGTGACACAGGTGACAACTAATGGGATTGGCTCCGTGTGAGAGGTGTGCGTGCGTGAACCGGACAAGACCACTCGGCTGAAGTAGCCGAAATTTCATGAGCAAATATCGCGACGTTTTCCTCCGAGTTGAGAGAAGAAACCACCAAAAGAAGGAGCGACTGTACCGCAACACACTCGCTTAAATGTGTGTTCTGAGTATTCATTTTATGTACAAGTATTCAGTTACTTCCCAACGCTGCAGGTCACGCCACCGAACCCTTTTTTGGGATAGAACCCGGGGTAAATACTTTAGTGAATAGTTTTACTTCAGTCAAGTTGCAGTTTTTGAGAAGAAAAAAGATTAAAAATACAAGTTTAAAATGACAGGAAGTTGTTCTGCGTTCTCACACAGAATCCCTCTGTGATGTCATCAATGAGCGACGAACGTGCAGAGACGGTTTACACACAACGGGCACACTTTTAAACAATCATGTAACCACATACATGCGTTGTTGGATGTAAAATCATAACTGTCGTGTCATTTATATGGATTTTGGCTCCTGTTTACAGTTTGGTTGCTAGGTTACCGCTACCTATGTCGCATCTGCGGCTGATGTCCAACCAGGCAAAAACATTATAAACTTCACCAAGACTGTCGAATTAGGGAAAAGTAGACAGAATGTTTATTAAAATCATACGTATAATCACATTTTAGTGACGTCATGTGCACTTTGACCTTTGTTTACCAGGAAAACACCCATCGAGATTAGGACGCGGGACCTGGCAACATACAAAACACACATCAAAAACACACAACATTAAAAACACACAACATCAAAAACACAACATTAAGATTTCATAAAGTGCAATAACTGTTAGTTTGTCATGAAGGTGCTGAGTTCACACGATTGTACTCCAGTGGAATACTTTAGATTACAAATACTTTAGTTATTGACCCTTATTCCAGATAGCATAAAAGAGAGTGACTGCTACACAGAGGAGTTTACCGTGCATAAAGAGACTGACCCTCTGCCAAAGAGAGTGACTGCTGCACAAAGAGTGACGCTGCAGCAAAGAGAGTGACCGCTGCCAAGAGAGTGACCGCTACACAAAGAGAGTGACCGCTGCACACCAAGAGTGACCTCTGCACAAAGAGAGTGACTGCCTACACAAAGAGAGTGACCGCTGAACAAAGAGTGACCGACTGCCACAAAAGAGAGTGACCGCTGCACAAAGAGAGTACCTCTCCACAAATGAGAGTGCACCGCTGCACAAAAGAGAGTGACCGCTGCACAAAGAGTGACCGCTGCACAAAGAGAGTGAACCTGCTTCACAAAGAGAGTGACCGCTACACAAAGAGAGTGACCGCTGCACAAAGAGTGACCGCGTGCACAAAGAGAGTGACCGCTGCACAAAGAGAGTGACCGCTGCACAAAGAGAGAGTGACCGCTGACACAAAGAGAGTGACCGCTGCACAAAGAGAGTGACCGCTACACAAAGGAGAGTGACCGCTACACAAGAAGAGTGACCGCGTGCACAAAGAGAGTCGACCGCTGCACAAAGAGAGTGACCGCTGCACAAAAGAGGGGAGTGTGACCGCTACACAAGAGGATGACGCTTACACAAAGAGATGGCTTGCACACGACGCTGCACAAAGATAGTACCTCTGCACAAAGAGAGTGACTGCTACACAAAGAGAGTGACCGCTGCACAAAGAGATGTGACCGCTTCTCAAACACACTGACATCCATGACCACGGGATTCGTCTCTCACATGCTGTTTCAGACCGGAGAAAGCGCTCACTGCATACGATCGGTCACTTTTGAATTCCTCTGCAGTGGACTTCTACTTGAGTAATATGAAGACTGCGCTCAGGACCGGGGCCGTCCGCATGCCTCGAGCCAGCGCCGCAAACTTTCCTGCCACTGAAATGAACACATCACAGCGACCTAGACAAGCACATTCCCCAAATCCCAATATCGTGTTTTGGTGCTACAACGTTAATTCTAAATCATGGAAGTCTGCATTAAACGTCCTCAGACACTGGTCCTGCGTTTGCCTCGCCGATTACAGCGTGTCATGTGGTTATCTTCTCCCTCGCCCTCTTAACTCCTCCAAATAATGCCACACCGATTCCCCACAGACCAACTTTGAAGATTTCTTCCCGTAAATTTAATCCCGGTCGGAGGCAGATGACACTGAGTTGCGGAGTTGCAGTTTACATTGCAGCGAGACATGCCTCCACCATTCTATAGCGCGCGCGACAAACAGCTAATCCTTATTTATGCCGTGCCAGGGCTGCCGCGCATTTCGCTGCTGCGGCATTCTGGCCGGTGGCAGGTAGAGCGCGGAAAGCCTGAGTGGATTTGGCAGAGCTCCTCTCCAAAATAAAAGACCCGGCCTTAAGCGCATGATACTTGTAGGTTGTGAGAAGATACGTTTAAAAGGAGCTGTCTGTAGCGCAAAATCAACTTAGCGCGGAGTGATGTCGTTTCCTCATCAGAAATGCACCTGGTGTTTTTCTTCAATTTACACATGTTTTAAAGTGCCGAAGACGGGTTTTTACCATTTTCTAATTTTGACTTTATTCTGTGTATTTATACCTGTTGTACTTATATTATAGTTTTCACCAATCGAGCACGTATTTGTGTAGAAAAGGTTGGAAAATGTGTAGAAAATGACAGGAAGTGACATCACACTCATTCCAGTCAAAGTTTATGCAGAATTTACACAAATAAACAACTTTTTTTTGACGCTCTAAACATGAATTCAACAAAACACAGTCGCTATCATATATTTTTATTTGTCAAATTTTAAAAATGGTGACATTAGATGAGTTTTAGCCCAGTGTTTGCTGGGTAATTTCCTAGTGTGATGTCATCAATTACAAACAGGAAGTGAAATTATAAACTAACAAAAAAAATTGCTATTCTGCGATAAATTTTTTATAATTTTTAGCAAAATTCTGAATATATTTATCTTAACTGCATTTTTAGTTCAATGAGTCGTCTGACCTGTAGGGGGCACTTTAAGTTTCGAAAGTCGTTCAAAACCTGGCCAACTCCAACCCAGCACGCCAGATTGATGCGTGTATCACTCTGAAATGTGTTCTATTCTACATTTATCACTCTGGACAGTCGGGAAAAGGAAACGTCCAGACGAAGATTTGGATCTGATTTGGTCAAAGCGTCACAACAGCAGCCGAAAAAAGCCAGAACATTCGAAATATTGTTAAATCCAGTCTTCATTCGTCTGCTTGGCCAGGTTAGCCAACTCTAAGAAGCACTGACCAATCAACAAGACCTTTACTTTCATCACCTGAGATCCAGCACACACATACCCAAAGAGCCAAACTCAAACAGAACCGTGCAATCAGACGTGTTTATTTCTCATCTCCGCTCAGATTAACAATGTCTTTTTGCTTCGCTCATTGATTCTTCAGAATATTTGTTTACTTTTTGTATTACCCCTCGTTTGTTTGGATACTGACGGACCAGGTCTGTCCCCGATTGGCTAATCCACCTGTCAGTCACGCCCATCTGAACGCAGGCGGAACAGACCGACATCGATCTGCTCCTGATACCGTTTTTTAGACTTTCCGGTCAAGAACGTTCAGTCTTGCGTTATATATTTTTGTATTGTTAAATCTGAAAACAGATTAAAAAACAGATTCATATTTGATGAATTTGGCACTTTAAATCGATATTAAGCCGTTTGTGTTGTATTAGTTCTGTGGTCATTTCTTTAAAGATGCAGTGCGTAACTTTCCCGGTGGCGAGCTTGCTTCTGTTACTGCCTTGAATGTTCCACAGCAATTTATATCCCGCATTCATTTCGTTACGGGTGTTTTTATTGCTCAAAAACACGTATTCTCACTGCGAGCGGGACCGCCTCTCCACAGACCTGACCTGTAGCTCTCACATTGCACCTTTAACAAATCTATAATCAATGTAGAAACAAATAGAAAAAGAGAGCGAAACGTGACTTCAGTTTGTGAGCCGGAGTGAACCTTTCCGAGTAAACGCCGGAGCGGTTGTTTTTGCCGAGGTTTGTGGCGGCGAGCGGCGCTTCAGTCGCAGCTCTGATTGCAGGTGAAGAGGCCCCGGGGAATGCTGGGTAATTTACATGACATGATTACTCCTGTCACCCCCCCCCCCCCCCCCCCCCCACGCCGAACGCAGGCGAGCGTCGGAGAGTAAACAGACGGAGATGAAGGGTCTGCGCCCTGAACACAAAACCACGAGGGGCGAGACGAGAGAACCAACACAAAACTGCACACAAACCTCACACAAAAAAACTCACAAAGTTTTACTTTTTAACCATGTTGTGAAAGTTGTATCCTTGTGAGAGCAGAAAAAACATAAGGTCTATAATAATACCGTTTTTTTAATAGAAAATAAAATTATGTTTTTTTTTTTTTTTCTTGTTCTATAAATAGTATTATTTTATTTATTTTTTTCAATCATGACAAAACAAAAATAACAAAATGGAACAGAAAATGGGGGCAGATAACATAAGATTACTCTAATTCTAATTCTTTGTGTAACTGTATGCCACTGATAATGTGTTTAAAATGTTATGTAATAAATACATAAATAAATAGATGAAAAAGAAACTAAAATAAAGTTGTCATTGTTTACACTCGTCTTTAAAGCTGGGAAGGCCATTTCTTTCATAAACTGAACTCAAAACTCACAAACTTTTCTTTTTAACCATGTTGTAAAGTTTTATCCTGTTGACAAAACCAAACAAACATAAGGCCTTTAAGAATATATTTTACTGCTTTTTTTTAATAGAATATAAAACTTTTGTTGTTGTTGTTTTGTTTTCTGTTTAATTGAAAGGACCGATAATGATGTAAACTTATTTTTCAGTTGGAAATTGCCTCTCTGTAACATATATTTTTCTATAAGTCGTTTTTTATTTAATTTGGTTTTAATCATAACAAAATAACATAATAACAATAAAAAAATGCAACATAAAATGGGGCAAAGGACATAAGACTGCTCTTCTTTCTGCTCCTTTTCATTACTTCTTTGTTTAACTGTCACTTTTATGTTATGAAATAAATACATTTAAAAAAAGATTAAAAAATATAAAAAATACATGTAAAAAAAATTAATTTAATTAAATTAAAAAAATTATAATTAAATAAAACCAGTGAGGATCCAAAAACCGTAGTACACACTCAAATATACTCTCAGACCAGAAACTAAAATTGATTTTATTTTTAAAAAAAAATTCCGTCTCAAAGACCATTTACATCTACAGCGTGAAATGGAGAGAGAGAGCGGACAGAGACATTCGACAAACAAACAAAGTCCATTCTGTGTCTGCTTCAAACATTCCTGGGCTTTAGTGGTTCTGCTCGGTTTGAGAAGGTTCTGCTCGGTTTCTCCTCAGCTGTCAGCGCTGTGTGTCCTCTGCACCCAGCCGCGACGCAGCACCCATCACCCAGACCCACCCTGGACAGACACAGACACACCCAGCACCCCCCCAAGGGCACCCAGCAGCACCCAGCAGCACCCAGCAGCACCCAGCAGCACCCAGCAGCACCCAGCAGCACCCAGCAGCACCAGACAGGCTTAATGTGGTCTGTTCTTTCAGGGAGGTGGATTCTCTCACTTGTTCCGAGTGGTTCTAACTCTGCTAAAGTTCTCAGGAGCAATCAGCCGAACGCTCTCCAAGAATGTCGCTCCTCCTGCAAAACTGTCTCTACTTCAGGCAAACGAAAGAGAGAGTGGGGAGTGGGGGGGAGTGGGGGGGAGGGGAGGGGATGAGGGGAGAGAGGGGGGAGGAGGAGGGAGGAAGAGAGAGAGGGGGGAAGGAGAGGGGAGGGGGGGAGAGAGAGGGGAGAGGGGGGAGGGTGAGCGAGAGAGAGAGGGGGAAGAGAGGGAGAGTGGATGAGGAAGAGAGGGTGAGGGAGGAGAGGGGGAAGGAGAGAGAGAGAGAAAGTGAGGGGGAGAGAGAGGGAGAGGAGAAGGAGAGAGAGAGAGAGAGAACTGAGGGAGGGAGGGTGAGAGAAGGAGGGAGAGAGGTAAGCACAGTAACAGAGACAGACTGAGAAGAGAGAGTGATAAGAGGAGACTGAAGAGAGAGAGGGAGGTGAGGAGGAGAGAGAGAGTGAGGGAGGGAGGAGAGAGAGAGAGAGGGGGGGGAGGGGAGGGAAGAGAGGGGGGAGGGAGAGAGAGAGTGAGGGAGAGGAAACCAGAGAGAGAGCGTGGAGAGAGAGAAAGAGTAAACAAAAAGTAAGTCAGAAAGAGACTGAGTAAAGAGGGAAGAGTAAATACAATGAGCGAGAGGGGGAGGAGAGGGGGAGGAGGAGGAGGAAGGGGGAGAGAAGAAGGAGGGGGGGGAAGAAGCGGAGGGGGAGGAGGAGGGAGGGGGAGGAGAAGGTAGGGATGGGGAATGAAGAGAAAATGGGGAGGGAGAAGGGGAGGCTAGGATGGAGGTGAGGGTCTGGTGGATGGTGTCCGGGAGGGGAGGTAGAGATGAGACGCTTCATATGGCCGGCTTGAGAATCACACTGCACTCCATACGCGTCCTCGGCCCCTTCGCGCTCCCCTCGTGCTCTCCCCGCTCCATCCTCTATGGTCTCCAATACTCCCCTCCCTCCTCTCACCTGGGTGTATATGCTAAGCTCCGACCCCTCTGGTGGACCCTCCTTAGGTTCCATCTCCTCCTCCCTCACCTCTACATTTCGTTCCAGAACATAGCCTGCTCCGGCCTGCTCGGGAAATGTCCTCGTCCCAAACAGAAGCACGTCTCCGAGGAGATGTTTTACCAACAGTATGACATCACACTTTTCTGTCGCCATGGAGAAGCAGTTGACACCCCCCAGTTTACGAGTTAGATCTGTTGGGATCCATTTTTCTCACAGGGATTAAAAAAAAAAGTACTATTATATAACGAGCATGACATAAGATTTGATTTCAAATCTGTTTCTGAAACGTTTGAAATTAACACATTTTGCAGAATTGTAAGGTTTTCAATGTGTTTTTTGGTCCGTAAAACAACCACGTTATTACCACGGCGATCTTTGAAGTGGGCGGGCACCTTTGAGCTCCACAGAGGCCACTCCGATGACATCACAACGTTCCGTGTCAAAGACGAGTAATTACATTTTTTCAAGCGCTAAAAACACAAAATCTAACGCGTGAACGAGCTGCTCCAGTCTAAAAACAAACATACGAGTCGACAAGTGTGTTTGATATTTAGTTTGTGTAGTAGAAAAGCGGGTGCACAACAGGAACACACACACGCACACGGATTCAGAAAACACGCTAAACTCTGTCGCGTACGTTTCAGGAGCAGCCTTAATCCTCGCCACATAAGCGATTGACAGATCTGCTCAAATCTAGATGTTTGCAGCTCCGTAATCCCACTTTTTGACGTGTCGTGTGTGTAATCTGAGCGCCGAGGGTCTGATGCAGCGCTGCCTCAGGACGCTGGAGCTTTCTGCACCTCCTGCTGCTGTTTACCTGCACAGACACAGGAATCAGACGCAGGTTTAGCTGAGCGATGATAACGAGACGCTGAGGAGGTTTTAATGTGCAGCAACTGAGATACAGCTAAAGAGGAAGCGTAAATTCAACCAGGACGAATGAACTTTTGCACACTCGTTCTCCGTGTGGATCCAGTTCCATCCGCCTCCTCGGGCTCCACATCATTTAAATTGTTGATTGTAAATTTGGAAATGGACAAATTTGATAAACTTTGGACTAAATGGGACTTGACCTTTGGACTTAATGTGCCTTAATTTTATTTGTCTTCATTTGTCATATTCTTTTCATATTATTATTATTATTATTATTATTATTATTATTATTATTATTATTATTATTATTATTATTATAATTTGTCTAGCTCTCTGGTTCTGGTTCTTGTTTTTATTGCATATATAGTCAAAAAATTTAAGAATTTTTTTAATAAAATTATTGTTGATTGTTGGGACTCTTATCTTAATTTAAATATGCCGTGATTTTGTTTGTATTTATGTTTAGTTGAAATCTACTTGTGTTTCTCTTTAATTTATACTCTGGTCGTTTTGTGTTCCGTTCTGTTTGTTTATAAAGTTGAAAAAATAAAAATAATAATAATTGTTGATTGTTTTATTTTTCCATTCATTCCTTTCACACTGTTTCTCTGTATTAATGTGGACAAGTTGCTGTTACTGCCCGATTTTCAGCCTGACTTTTCTCTCGTTGAGCTGGAGGAGGCGTGGCCTGAGCGGCGCTTCTCGTAATCGATTATCGGTGGTGGACTTCCTGTCTGTGCGATTCTGTTTCCACCGTGTGTCTCTTTGCGGATCCAAAACCTCAAATAATCCAGCCCGTGTGCGTTTTGATCTCGATTATCCGTTTGACTTCCGCAGTTCGTAGTTTTCAGTCTTTTAAACCGTGAAGAAGACTTTGAAGATGTATTTAGGTCCAGAATAACTAAATATCTGCAGTAGAATACATCGTTTGTTCTGCATTTACGACAAGAGAAACTTTATCACAAATTAGAGAAGGAAAAGTCGCTTGTTTTCTCACAAATTCAGTGCCGTTTCAAGCCGAAATTAGGAAAATAACTGTACATTTTGAAATGCACCAAATGAAAGAGAAACTGTCCCGAAATGCACAGCGACTGTAAAAAATAATTACAGCCGTCTTTTGATAATTGTAATCATTATCCACCAAAACGCACACAAAAGCCCGTTTATAACAAAGACATTATTAAATCAAAATGTCATAAAAGACAAAACAAACTATTTATTTTTGTCCTTTACATGTAAAACTCCTCAGTCTAGAAGCTTCAGTCGTCATATTTCAACCTTTGTTTTCGGGTGATGATGTGTTTAAAAAGTGTGTGCAACAGAAAGAATCAGTCGCACGCAGAGACGTCGCGGTATCAACTCTGAGCGTTCCGATTATTGTGAGAAAAAAACATCACGATTTAACGATTGTTCACGATTAATGAGACCAGACAAAAGCGAAATCTTTCATTTTCGTTCATTCTCGTGGTCTGTCGTGACTGAGCCTCACGTTTGTGACCGACTTTATGGAGTTTAACTCTCTGAAAGTCAAAATGAAGTGACATTTGACAGATACAATGAGGGTTTTTACCTTTAGATCTGTATTTTGGGCTTCATATTCAACAGAAAATACACCATTTTGCTTCTAAAATGGTCACAATTATAATTTCTTGGTTCTTGTGACGATATTGTGACCTGAATAATCCCGATGATCGATTCTCCTGACCATCCTGACCTCCCTAGTTGAAAGTTGATTAATACAATCAAAACGATAATCAGTTACAGCCTTGTTTCGCACTGCAGAGCACATTTACATTTACACGAGTGCGACCCCTGCCCGATGACACCGTATAGCCCCCCCAGATGCCCTCCCCGTCCCCCCCGCTCACCCGTTACATCTCCATCACCGTGTTTTGTTCACAGGTGATTTATGTGTCACGTGCGGGTCGAGCCGCAGCTGCCTCTCGCCCTCTTCTGCCCTCGTCTTCGTTCCGTCCCCTCGTGTAAATGCTGTAAATACTGTCCCAGAGCGGCGAAGAGGGGCGTCCCAGAGCGGCGAGGGGGGGCGTCCCAGAGCGGCGAAGAGGGGCGTCCCCGAGCGGCTGATTAAACGTCCTGGTGGCGTCCGCGTCCGTTTAGCCGCCAACATCTGGACAAGCGTCGCTCTCACTCATCACGCCGACTCAAACGACACAAAAAGCCCGGCGTCTTCCTCTCGGCCAATCACGGCGCAGGAGAGTGCGTGGAAGCAACCAATCGCAGCGGTTCATCTGCAGTGGCCTGTACGTGAAGTGTTTACTGTGTGTGTGTGTGTGTGTTTATTCGTGCCTCGTTGTGTGTGTTTGTGTGTGTGTTTTGTTTTATGTTTATTTGTTCATGAAAGTAAAATATAAAAGAAGAAGAAAAATTCGGATTCGCACATCGATTTAATTAAATGAAAAACAATTACAAGATTTAAAAAAGAACCAAACAGTGCCCTACAATATCTAGTACAATTTGCTATTATACTTTGTTTTTTTTATAAATATATCATTTTTTCCCCCAAATTTTTGAAATGTAGAACAAAAAAATACAAATAATAATACAAATAATGAAAAGTAATCGTACTGGTGCAATACGACAAACATAGATCAAATGAAGGCGCAACAACTATGATTTGTGGTCATATTTTCGGCGTGTCGCGGGAAAAGTGCCCAAAACGCTGCTTTACGTCATATTTGAGCAGCTTTTCTCCATTGAAATGAATCGGCTTCTGAAGTGGTGAATGACGTGGACACTGCGGAACATTTCCGTCGACGCGGCGACTCTCGAAACACCCTGGACTCTGAAAAGTTCCCAGTTGCGCCTTTAAAGTGCCAGTTTTACCGTCGCACGCGCCTGGTTGAGGGGACGAGGTGGTCTCTAATCCGGTTCCACAAAGGGTCCGGAGCTGGTGCTGGCGGTCAGGTGCTAATGCCCTTTAAGATGTGTGCGTCGTGTCCCACAAGCCCCCGCTCTACCCACAAGCCCCTCGCTCTACCCACAAGCCCCTCGCTCTACCCACAAGCCCCTCGCTCACCCACAATCCTCTTTGCTCCGGGGGCCTTAGCGTCTCGGGTCGGGGAAGGGGGCCTCCTGGAGGATTGTCTTAATCTCTCCTTTTACTCCAGAAAGAGCCCAACGTCAGGCTGCGGTTCACCGGCCAAACCGAAAAGGTACAAGGAGTGATACTTGGAGTACTCTTTGAATGTGTGTGTGTTGTGTGTGTGTCTGGTGTGTGTGGGTGTGTGTGTAGAAGTGTGTGTGTGCAGTTTTGAGTGCGTTCTACACTTCAATTGCAAAAACTCCAATGTAATTTTTTTTTTTTTTTTTTTAAACAATTAAAATTCTGTTTTAATAAAGATGGAATCATGTCTTGATTGCACTAAACTATTTGAAAATAAGTATATACAAAGAATAAACTGAAATACTTGGATTATTTATTATTGTAATGGCCGTTATCTGGTTTTTGTAAAGTCCTGATCTGAGCACAGTTTGGTCCTGACGTAGACTTGGTTTAGTTTGTTGAAGTCCAGGTTTAGTCCTGGTCTAGTCCGGGTTTAGTCCTGGTCTAGTCCAGGTTTAGTCCTGGTCTAGTCCGGGTTTAGTCCTGGGTTTATTTGTGTGGCCATAGTCTCATTGAAACAAATAATGAATTACTGCTTTGTGAACGTCTTATTATTATTATTATTATTATTATTATTATTATTATTATTATTGTTTTTTTTTGTTTATTATACAGGAAATACCCAATGAGAAAAACTCTCTTTTCTCGGGTAAAAACAAAACACAGATTGAACAAACAAACAAAAACAGGATATCCAAATAAACGCCAATAAAACATTTAATAATTTACTTTTTTAATGTATTTGTTTCTTTATTTTGAAAAACAAAACAAAAACAAAATAAAAAAAAAACAGAGAGAAAACAATCAAAACCAACGTCTGCTCATGTTTTTTTGCACATTCACATTGTCCTCGAAGGTTCTTGGACAGATATTTCCCACTGCTGCCTCAAGTACATTTCAGCTGTATCCACCCATCGTTTCCATTGCAGTAGTTTTAAGCCCCAGAGACATCGTGTTTAAAAGCAGGTGGAACGTTGGTGTTGAACGCTTTTATCAGTCGATTCTTCCGGTGCGCGGCGTAAAAAAGTCCAGCGTGAAGGTTCCCAGTTCCCGCACACACACACGCGCAGAGGAACTGTCCTGAGCCACGGCGAGGTCGTTTGAAAGTCAGATCCGAGCGACGGTTCCACACGTTTGTTCATAAACTCGCGTCCCGGCTGTTCTTTGTCTCTGCGTTTGGGGTTTTTGGGACGTTTTTAGCAGCGCTCCTCTCAGCCTACCCATAATCCCCGCAGAGAATCGACTCATTAGGACCTTAATCGCTGCTTTCTAATTAACTCTGTCTTTCTCTCGGTGTGTTTTCGCTCTCTGTTTTCCTCTCTCTCGTTCAACTATCGCGCTCAATCGCTCACCGCCGGAAATTTGAATTGACCCACAGAATTTAAGGTATTTTACTTCTCTAAAAGTTACTCCTGAAAGAATGAGGGACTGTATCCAAGTATTTTTGAGGATTAAAAACACCTAAATACTGTGCACATTCAATATAAAACTGACAGGCTTATTTTTCTGTTTTTAATTTTTGAACAGAACCTTTATTTATCTATTTAAAAAAAAATTTCAACCCCATATCGTGCAGCCGTACTCTGGAACATTCCAGGCCAAGCTACGACATCGCCATGGAAACAAAAGCAAACGTCGGAATAAACCAAAACTGACCTGAACACGGAGCAAAGTGATTTCTTGAGTTTGTTCACAGTCAATTTGTGTAAAAATGTGTACAAAATGTGTAAAAAAACAAAACATCTGGTTCTTTTCACATCATCAGATCTGATTGGACCCGAGCGCGTTAAAGAGGTTTATGTTTTTATTTACATCCACACGAAGAGTTTACATCACTTTTCAGGAAGCGCAGAGAGCTCCAGGAATTTAAATCTTTGTTAAAAAAAAAACCCCTCAGATTTCAGGACGACGTACTCGGGCCTCAGAACTCCTGCCGTGGACACAACCAGCAGATACCTCGGGAGCGTCGTCCTGGCAGCAGCAAAAAAAAAACGGATAACACAAAACGCGGCGACGATCACGGACTGGACTGACATTACAACGGACGATGGCCCAAATGGGACGTTTTGTTTGGGTTTTGTGGGCCATGATTACTCTTTTCTTGTCTACTCATTTTGGTGGATGTCTTTCCTCCCTTTCTCTTTCTTTGTGCTTGTTTTATATGTTTAATAATCAGACAAAAACGACACAACACGTTATTTTTATTAACTTTATGCGTTGTTGTAATTGATTGCACACTGACCACGGAATATAACGGCAAAAAGACACAAATAACTAACTAAACTAACAAAATAAGAACATTAAAAAAAGGTCACATGACTTGGACACTTCTAGTTGATTGTTTTGGGGCGCGTTTCGGCCCCCCGAGGCCCGCGGCGTAAAACGCGGAGCGATGCGGTGGGTTGACGGGCCGTTTAGTTTGACAGAAGGGCCGCGTGCCAATCAACGAGCGGGAATCAAAGGCCCAGATGGCGCCGTGAAACGTGGCGACAAAAGTCATTCAGGAAAGAAACACTTCATTATATGTACGTTAAATCTGTCGCTTAATGAAGTGAACGCATGATATAGTTTTTATGTAAATGAGTGATTTGGGGATTAAGGGGGCTTAATATAATAGAAAACTAACAGAAGGATACAAGCAGTTCTTACCTGGTTTAATAAAGCTAAATATAAATAAATAAATACATACATAAAATAAACAATTCTAGTGTCGCATTACAAATTAATTGTAGTACCAGAATAATAAATAATAATTATGTAATAAAAATAAAGATAACAACAACAAAAAAACAGATTTAAATCTACCCAATTTAACTATCTACTTATAATAGTAAAATATACTTTGAAGAGGGGTAAAACACAAAAAGACGTAGATAATAAATAATCCCAAAGGATCACATATTAATATTAAGTGGATCTGAGGGGCCACTCCCTGTACAATAGAATCGTGTACACGGTTTGCCATGGTTACAGAATGATTACAGGTGGAGGACACGTTTACTTAAGTCAGTACTCAGTAACTCCAAAAAGTACAATTACCCCCTAAAATCTAAACAAATACTATACATTCTGGTGCGATAAACAAGTGTGGGCACCGGGGGCAGCAGAGGGCACCAGGGGCAGCAGAGGGCACCGGGGGCAGAAGTGGGCACCAGGGTCAGCAGTGGGCACCGGGGGCAGCAGAGGGCACCGGGGGCAGCTGCTCTGGGCCTGTGGCTGTAGTTGAGCTCAGCAGGTGTGAATGGGCCGTCCCACACGAGAGGGGGGACCATGGATGATCGCGCGGGGGCTGGCTGGCTCTGGGACGGGGCCAGCTGAAACCCCAACTCCAAGTAAGTTTTCCCCGCTCCACCTGTGTCTTGTGCCTGGCATGGGAGCACCACCATGCTGCCCCTCACAGCACCACGAGAGGCCAGGGAGAGGAGAGAGAGAGAGAGCGAGAGAGAGAGAGAGAGGAGAGGGAGAGGGAGGAGAGAGAGAGAGAGAGGGAGGAGAGAGAGAGAGAGGAGGAGAGAGGAGAGGAGGAGGGAGGGAGAGAGAGAGAGGGGAGAGAGAGGAGAGAGGGAGAGGGAGGAGAGAGAGAGAGGAGAGAGAGAGAGGAGAGAGGAGGGCGAGAGAGAGAGAGAGGAGAAGAGAGAGGAGAGAAGAGAGAGAGAGGAGATTATGAGAGGTAGAGGAGAGAGGAGAGAGAGAGAGAGAGAGGGAGAGAAGAGAGAGTGAGAGAGGAGAGAGGAGAGAGAGGGAGAGAGATGAGAGAGGAGAAGAGAGAGAGGGATAGAGAGGGAAGAGGAGGAGAGAGAGAGGAGAGAGAGAGGGAGGATGACGAGAGGAGAGAGAGAGAGGAGAGAAGAGAGGGAGAGAGAGAGAGAGCTGAGAGAGAAGGGAGAGAAGAGGGGAGAAGGGAGGAGGAGGAGGAGAGAGAGGAGAGAGAGAGGAGAGAGGAGGAAGAGAGGAGAGAGAGAGAGACGAAGAGGAGAGAGAGAGATGGAGAGAGGAGAGAGGGGAGAGAGAGAGAGGGAGAGGAGGAGAGAGAGGATAGAGAGAGAGAGATAGAGAGAGGAAGAAGGAGGAGAGAGAGAGAGAGAGGAGAGAGAGAGGAGAGAGAGATGAGGGAGGAGAGAGAGAGAGAGAGAGGAGGAGGGAGAGGACGAGACTGAGAGAGAAGAGAGAGAGGGAGAGAGAGAGGAAGAGGGAGGAGAGAGAGAGAGGGAGAGGAGAGGAGAGAGAGAGAGAGGGAGGAGAGAGAGAGAGAGGGAGGAGAGAAGAGAGGGAGGAGAGAGAGAGGGAGAGAGAAGAGAGAGAGAGCAGGAGAGTGAGAGAGACGAGGAGAGAAGAGGAGAGAGAGAGAGGTTGAGAGAGAGAGAGAGAGAGAGAGAGAGGAGAAGAGAAGGGAGAAGAGAGGAGAGAGAGAGAGGAAGGGAGGAGAGAGAGAGAGGGAGGAGAGAAGAGAGGAGAGAGAGAGAGAGAGAGTAGGAGAGAAGAGGAGAGGCGAGACGAGAGCGAGAGATGAGAGAGAGGGGAGAGGGAGGAGAGAGAGGCGCGGAGAGAGAAGAGAGGAGAGAGAGAGGGATGACGAGAGAGAGAGGAGAGAGAGAGAGGGATGGAGGAGGGTGAGGAGGAGAGAGAGAGGGAGAGAAGGAGGAGGAGAGAGAGGGGGAGAGGGAGAGAGGAAGAGGGAGGAGAGAGAGAGAGAGAGGAGAGGCAGAGAGGAGGGCGAGAGGAGAGAGAGAGAGAGAGAGGAGATAGAGAGAGAGGAAGGAGAGAAGAGGGAGAGAGAGAGGAGAGAAGAGAGAGAGGAGGGAGAGAGAGAAGAGAGGAGAGAGGAGAGAGAGAGAGAGGGGAGAGAGAAGAAGGAGAGAGAGAGAGAGGAGAGGGAGAGGAGGAAGAGAGAGGAGAGAGAGAGGAGGAGAGAGAGGAGAAGAGAGAGGAGAGAGAGGGAGGAGAGAGACGAGATGGGAGAGAGAGAGGAGAGAGAGGAGAGGGAGGAGAGGGAGGAGAGAGAGAAGGGAGAGGAGGAGGAGAGAGAGAGAGGCGAGAGAGAGAGAGAGAGAGAGAGGAGAAGGAGAGGAGAGAAGAGAGGAGAGAGAAGAGAGGGAGAGGAGAGAGAGAGAGGAGAGAGAGGAGAGGAGGGAGGAGAGGGAGGAGAGGGAGGAGAGAGAGGAGAGAGAGATGAGAGGAGGGAGAGAGAGAGAGGGAGAGAGAGGGAGGAGAGAGAGAGAGAGAGAGGAGATCAGAGGGAGAGGGAAGACGAGAAGAGAGAGAGAAGGAGAAGAGGAAGTGTGAAATATGGTGTCTGTTTTCCCATGGTAATTCCCTCTGCTGCCAGAAGATGGAGTGCTAACACCAACATCCTGATGAGGGAAACCCTAAAGTACAGATACGAAAGAAGAAGTCGAGAGCCTGTTCAAAGGCAAAAAACAATAGAAAGAAATAAGGCGTGTCCAGGCTTCAGGGGGAGTGTCCAGGCTTCAGGGGGGTGTTCGGGCTTCAGGAGGAGTGTCGCGCTTCAGGGGAGTGTCCGGGCTTCAGGGGAGTGTCCGGGCTTCAGGAGGAGTGTCCAGGCTTCAGGGGGAGTGTCCGGGCTTCAGGAGAGTGTCCGGCTTCAGGGGAGTGTCCAGGCTTCAGGGGGAGTGTCCGTGCTTCAGGGGGAGTGTCCGGGCTTCAGGGGAGTGTCCAGGCTTCAGGGGGAGTGTCCAGGCTTCAGGGGGAGTGTCCAGGCTTCAGGAGGAGTGTCCGGGCTCAGGGAGTGTCCGGGCTTCAGGAGGAGTGTCTGGGGCTTCAGGGGAGTGTCCAGGCTTCAGGGGAGTGTCCGGGCTCAGGGGGAGTGTCCAGGCCTTCAGGGGGAGTGTCCGGGCCTTCAGGGGGAGTGTCCGGGCTTCAGGGGGGAGTGTCCAGGCTTCAGGGTGGGTGTCCGTGCTTCAGGGAGTGTCCGGTGCCTCAGGTGTACTGGTAGTGTCCGGGGCTCAGGGGAGTCCGGGCTTCAGGGGGAGTGTCCGGGCTTCAGGGGGAGTGTCCGGGCTTCAGGGGGAGTGTCCGGGCTTCAGTTTGGGGACAACAGATGCTGCAGTGACTTTACATCTGCTCAATAAAAGTGTTCCTGGACAGAAGGCTCTTAAAGGGCCGGGCCTGGACTGGGACCAGAGACATTAAAGGGATGACCAGGATCACCAGGCCAACTGGAGGAGCCAGATTCATGCACTTTTATTCGAATCATTATTGATGAGTGTTGAGTGATTGATTATACTTCTTTGTTCTTTGAAGAGTAATTTAAACAAACTTTTGTGTTTGTTCAAATTAAAACAGAACAATACTCAGCAATAATAAACAATACTCAGCGTGCTTCACAAACAGATGAACAGAAAAACACAACGTGAAATCCTTTTGTTTGCGTGATACTCTTACTTCAGTCAAATGAACTGTCCAGTGAGGAACAGGAACAGGATGAACTTTACCTTCTTTTTGTCGACAAAACCAAAGTTTTTACTGTTTAAATCGACTACTTTTACTTTGACTTGAGTTTATTGAGTAATATTATTCCTAGCACTTTTCTTACTTGAGTTGAATGTATCTTCCACTTCCTGAAACAGCAGGGAGAAAGAGGGGAGAGAGAGTGTATCTCCCGCTATCGTAAACCCGCAGATGAAACGAACGTGAGTTGAGGCCGAAATGCTCAGAAGATGAACGGGCTTCCAAACGGCCCGGGAGACCTCCGGACCGCCGACTTTGACGCCGCGAATCTGGAAAAGAAAACACATGAAACCGAGTGTTTTTGTGAGGCTCAGAGGGAGAGGACTCATGAAAAGAACGGACATATCACACGTGAGTTTCCCGCGGTTTTGTCCGCTCTCTGCCCGCAGTGATCCGGTTCTGCCCGCGGTGATCCGGTTCTGCCCGCGGTGATCCGGTTCTGCCCGCGGTGATCCGGTTCTTCCCGCGGTGATCCGGTTCTGCCCGCGGTGATCCGGGCTTTTCGTCGGCGCTGGACCGGACGAAGCGGCGACATACTGTCTCCTCCCACTAGAGGTTTTGGCTCCTCCCCAGCGCGACTCTGACAAACAACGTTACAAATATGTTGGTAAAGCAAACTTTTATTTATTTATTGAGCCGCGGTTTTCTGGGTAAAAATCGGCGATTCCTTCCAACATTTCTCGGTTCTCGCGGACATGTTCTGGTGGCTGGTGGCCACGCTTGTCTCCATGGAGAGGTTCTGACGCCGCCCGTGATCCTGAATATCGCGTTCTCAAACATGATGACGTGGTGGTCTCAGATGATGGGCAAATAAAAACCATAATGATGCTTTTTGTCGCTTACAGAAACCGTCAGATGAAGCGTTTGGGACTTTACCTTCTCCATATTTCACGGCGAAGAGCAGCGTTATCAAGAGGACTTTATCACGTCCTAGAATCTGAAAAGAGCCAAACCTGTTTTTGAAAGAACCTTCTCATTTTTGTTTTTATTGGCTCCACACACTTTAAAGTCCTTTTAAACTGACAACAATCACGCTTTTGGGAGTTGAACGTCGGCGCCACTTTCTGACGTTATTGTGAAGAAACCGATTTTACTGACAGAGAAGATGCTGAACTTTGTGTCAGTGTTTGTGAGATCACGAGCCGTGAACCAGGTCTGACTGGGTAAACTGTGGCTTCTACCTCACGAACCACAGAGCTCCTGCCCTCACGTGACCACGGCCGCTGAGGACCACGCGCGGCGGCGGTGGGCGGCAGCGAGCCTGAACGTCGGCTTTCCAGGTTCATCTTGTCATTAAAAGAAAACGTCAATGAGAAGACATTTCAAAAGCGAATCAGATTAAACATCATGGAGTGGATGGGCTTTCGAAGAGCGCAGAAAAACGCTTCTCTCGTCGTTCTGGAGGTCTGTAATCTGTCTTTCTTCTGACTTCTATAGATTGTATTTCTCAGTTTGTACAAATAATCCACAATCTCTTAAACTCTGATAAGGTCTGATACTTGCAGCCTACGTGTTCTCCTCACTTCTGGGAGTTTGGCGACGATGCAGGAGCTTCTGCAGGAGCTTCTGCTGGAGCTTCTGCAGGAGCTTCTGCAGGAGCTTCTGCAGGAGCTTCTGCTGGAGCTTCTGCAGGAGCTTCTGCAGGAGCTTCTGCGAGCTTCTGCAGGAGCTTCTGCATGAGCTTCTGCAGGAGCTTCTGCAGGAGCTTCTGCAGGAGCTCTGTGGCCTACACCCGTGGGTAGAAAGCTCATTAAGAAACAACCGTACATGATGTATATATAATGAGGTAAATTCTGTGTACTTTTAGCATAAATACTTCAAACGCTGTTGTTGTTGTTGTTCTTGTCTGTATTTGGTTCAATAAAACTGCTAAAGTCAGTGCTTGCGCTTGCAGTTGTCGACCAGCGGGGGATCGAGCGGCTCTTCGACATTGAAATGAATGCTTTGTTTTCCCCTCACGAGCTGGTCCCTCATGAAGCCCACTGCATCCGTGGAAAATCCTGCAAACGGAGGGTCCACGTCCACGCCTCGCCCCCCACGTCTTCACCTTCAAAGCCAACCGCCGCCAACCGACCCCGCTCATGTTGTGTACTGTCTCTCAGCGGCCCCTCCCTGTGTCCGCGGGGCCTCTACCTGCCAGCTGCTGCAGGGGCCCCGGGGCCGCACTTCTGGGCCACACAAAAGGAGAGGACAGTGGCACAAAAAGAGCAGAAAGCCAGTGACAGCTCCGGAGCCTTTGTAGTGAGGGGCAGTCTGCGCTCACACCATTACCTTGTTACTGTCCTGCTCCCTGGGGGGGTCCACGGGGGGGTCCAAGGGGGTCTAGGACTGGATTGTGTAACGGTCCTGAGGAGGGTCTCCACGCAGCTACGTTGCTCTGTGGCTGGGTCATTTTACTCAAACGCATTTCTTTGTTTGAACACTCAATGTTTGCCATCATTTATTTTCATTCATTCATTCATTCATTTATTTAATGTGTTTGTTTGTTTGTTTTAATCATGCGTTAGTGCGTCTTTTAGCAGCAAATGAAAATCCATGTCAACTTTGAAATTGTAATTGAAAAAAAAGTCAATAATAAAGCAAATTGAAAAACGAGAAGAAAAATAAGCAAACGGTTGTATATTATAAAGTTATAGTAAAAAATAGATAAAGTAAAACGGTGGAAAGGAGATGGAGGACGGAGAGAGAGAGAGAAGTGACAGAAGACATGAAGAACAGAAGAAAAGACGAAACGAGAGCGATGACAAGACAAAGAAAGACGCAAAGGCAAAAGACAGAGATTTGTCATTCCTGTTGGACAAATGTGTCTCACTCATTCATGTGTTTAATTACCAGCGAAACCTCAAGAACATGCGGTTAGTGAGCGGGATCTTCTTTCCACAGATCTGCCTTGTAACCAGATCTGTGTCACCCGCTTGTCTCCATGGAGATAGATATGTTTTAATGCCATTCCGTGAAACATCCCATGGTGTTTACATTGTGATCTGTAAGGGCTGAGCATGGCAAAAAAAATGGTTTGAAGTCAAATTAAAATCCTTCTATTGATTTTTTAAAAATAAATAAAATAGTTTTCAGTATTGATTTCCAGAATATTAAGACTTTGAATCATTGCCATTTAACACAAAAATAACCACATTTCTTCCTTCAAACTCTGACAGAGACATTTTCGACATTTCCTAACGATATTTTCACAGCGCATCAGAAATGTCTTCAATTGTGTTAAAATGTGTTAAAATGTGTTAAAATGTGTTCAATTGTGTTCAAATGTGTTGGTGAAGGTTCAAGTATCACACAAAACGGGAATAGACCATAAAAAACCCACAGAAGTGAATTAACATCATTTTTACGCCTTTTTAATATTAATTATAGACAATATTCGATATTCTAAGTATCCACATCTCCAAAATAACAATAGCGATATTATACATTTTCCGATATATCGCCCACTAAACGTACCACTGACGATTAAACATGAATCTAGATCTTTTCAGAGAAACTTAACGCCAGACCGATCTCCAAAGCCAAAAGAGTTTAGCCTGATTTTAGCCTGATTTTAGCCCGATTTGAAGCCTGATTTTAGCCCAATTTGAAGCCTGATTTTAGCCTGATTTCAAGCCTGATTTTTAGCCTAATTTTAGCCTGATACTCGCCTGATTTTTAGCCTGATTTCAAGCCTGATTTTTGCCTGGTTTGAAGCCTGATTTTTAGCCTGATTTCAAGCCTGATTTTTTAGCCTGATTTTAATCCTCATTTCAAGCCTGATTTTTTAGCCTGATTTTTATCCTCATTTCAAGCCTGATTTTTAGCCCGTTTTGAAGCCTGATTTTTAGCCCGATTTCAAGCCTGATTTTTAGCCTAATTTTAGCCTGATTTCAAGGCTGATTTTTGCCTGGTTTGAAGCCTGATTTTAGCCTGATTTTTATCCTCATTTCAAGCCTGATTTTTAGCCTGATTTTTGCCTGGTTTGAAGCCTGATTTTTAGCCTGATTTTAGCCTGATTTTTATCCTCATTTCAAGCCTGATTTTTAGCCTGATTTGAAGCCTGATTTGAAGCCTGATCTCTGTCTATGAGTTCAGAGCAGCGAGTCTGGTGAGTATCTCTGTGGGGTCAGCGTGATTCTGATACCACCGTATGTCGGGTCGTAGTTTCTTCCTTTGGTTTTATTTGTATTATGTTTTCACTTTTATGTGTGGATTCGTTGTCGTGACAGCCCGTTCGATCACGTGACACTTGGAGCAAATCTCATCCTGAAATCGGAGAGTGCGTTGTGCGACTGCGAGACAAACGATCTGGACCTTCTGTCGCGTCCAAAAATCGCAGACCGTTTTTCAAATCCGTTGCGCGGTCGGCGAATGAAAAAGGACTTCTGACGTCCGGTGGCCCCGGCCCCCGAGCCACTCTTGTTCTCTCGTTAACCTGTTGGCCTCTGCGCTCTTAATAATAAACGAGGGACTAATTTTGAATCCGACACCGCGGATTGCCGGCCTTTAGCTCCACAAAATGCTCTCTCCATCAATTATGAAGCGGGCAAATCCAATATGCGCAGACAGGAGGCCGGCTGACCACCGGAGCGGAAACAATCTGCTGCGCGGCGACGGACACGGCGGCGGAATTCAACGTGAGAGTCATTTTGAGTTCAGTGCCGCGTCCGCGACGAGGAAAAGGCTTATTTCTGCTAAATCAAGAGCTGCGCTGCCGTTGTGCGACTGCAGAAGAAGACAAACATCAGACTCACTTTGTTACCGGAGATCTGCTTTGTCTTCCGCGCCAGTGGAAGAACAAAAATGAGGTCCAAGAAGTATTGTCTGATTTATCATTTGAAGTTGATGACGTTCGAAGGCTAAAACTAAATGTAATTAACTAAATGTGATATTTTGAAAGGACACAATCATCAAATGAATACTTTAATATTATAAGTAGGCCTACACAATATATTGCAGAAGATCCTCCAGCGAACAGACAATGACAGTGTTTTAAATGAAAATGAATGAATTAGCCTTCATTTTTAGTACCGAAATCACTGCGATATTTTATTGTATATTGCAATTATTCCCAATACTGTGCAGCCGGTGGTGAAAGAAGTACTACATCTTGTGACTAAAGTGCGGCATGAAAGAAAATATTGAAATAAAAGTATTGATGCACCCCTTTAAATGGTATTTTAAAAGCGCCCCCTACAGGTTGGAAGACTCATTGAACTAAAATGCAGTTAAGATAAATACATTTTGAATTTTGCTAAAAAAAATTATACAAATGTTATCCCAGAACAGCAAATTACCCAGCAACCACAGGGCAAAGCGACTTTATTTTGTTGAATTAATGTAAAGTTGTTTCTTTGTGTAAATTCTGCATAAACTTTGTCCCTGGTGTGATGTCACTCATTGTCTACAGATTCTTCCACGTTTTCTCCACAAATACCTGCTCGAGTCGTGTAAAACTCTTAATTTATACGTGCAACAAGTATAAATACATCAAATAAACCTGTCAACTTGTGACTCATTAGAGTATCAAATATTGCGATCTCGATACGCGATTGTACTGTTTTTGTTTAACAGTGTCCAAAACCACCATTACTTTTCCACGCGTCGAGTCACCAACCCAAGCGTGTACTCGAGTAAGAGGCAAAGTTACACGGTTCAGTCTGCACGACACTCGATGCCACACACATCTGTCCCTCCCTGAGTTATTCGCTCGTACGGCTCATGTACACAGAGTATTTCAACACGAGTAATCCTGAGAGCAAACACTCCACATGTTTTCCCACCTCCTGCTCTGGCTCGGCTCCGCAGCGGATTCTACACTGTAAAAACGCACGGCAGTAAACCTGGAGTAGAGCTCAAACCAAGACAGAGGCAGGTACAACAGTTGGCCACCATCTTGTCTCTGTCTTGTCTCTGTCTTGTCTCCGTCTTGTCTCTGTCTTGTCTCTGCCTTGTCTCCGTCTTGTCTCCGCCTTTTCTCCGTCTTGTTTCCATCTTGTCTCCGTCTTGTTGCCGTTCTGTCTCCGCCTTGTCTCCATCTTGTCTCCGTCTTGTCTCCGTCTTGTCGCCGTCTTGTCTCCGCCTTGTCTCCGTCTTGTCTCCATCTTGTCTCCGCCTTGCCTCCGTCTTGTTGCTGTCTTGTCTCCATCCTGTCTCCATCCTGTCTCCATCTTGTCTCCGCCTTGTCTCCATCCCGTCTCCGCCTTGTCTCCGCCTTGTCTCCGCCTTGTCTCCGCCTTGTCTCCGCCTTGTCTCCATCCTGTCTCCATCTTGTCTCCGTCTTGTTTCCACTAGACCCGGTCGTCGTTGCAAATTAGAATTATTTCTAAATCGGCTGAGAAGAATTAAGGTTAATATAAAACATAAATGATGTGGCGCTCTCAAAAACCCTCACGCACGTTGCCGTTTCAGACAGTTACCTTCAGTCGGGTCCAGAAATGTTATATTTAGATGCAGACAATACGAAGCTATTTAATTATTATTATTTTATTTTTTTTCTCAAATAACTGCTTTTTCTCTGGATCACAAATTCCTGCCCCTAGTTTAAATGAGTTCATATTGTGACAGAAACACTGGATTAACCCAGCATATTGGATCATGTTAAATGTGTGGACTAATTATGTTACAATACAACTCACTTTTCAAGATGCTTTACATAAAGGAGATAAACAGAGCCAAATAGAGACAAGCAAGAGAAAAAGTTATTGCAAGTTATTAAAGTGATGGGTTTTCATGTATATATCTGTGTTCCCTCGTTTCTTAGAGATTATTTTTTTTGGGAAAAAAGCATTATTTTCTCTCTGCATAGTTTTGTCGCATTTAAACGTTATTTCTGAAAGTAAATCCCGCACCCTCAACCTGGCCCTAACCTTAACCATAATCTAAAAAACAGGCCTTAATCTTAATTTAACGCTACCACACGCTAAACCATTATGGCAAAAAAGGGCCACCTTATAAACAAAGTCCTGACCTTTACTATAACTCTACAACACAGTTAAAAAAAAAAAAGTATCTAAAATGTGGAAACAAAGAGACCTTTTTTTTTTTTAAATGACGTGGGAACAAACAACTGTTTTATGAAAAATAAAACCGCAGAGTAAAAAGAGTCAAATATAAATAAATGTACAAAAGTCGAGTGTTCGTTGGTTTTTGCAGTGCAGCGCGGTGCGTGAGTTTGTTTTTCTCCCGGGATTACCTGAGCTAATACCAGGTGTTAGCTAGTCATCCACTCTCTCTCCAGCAAAAACACTTCACGTTGCGGCTAACGCTAACTCTCCGCCCCCGCCGGATCATGTGACCTCAGGTATGCGCACACCTGTAGCTGCTAATGCGCCGCTAGCCGTACGGCGTGGAAGCTAGCTGGCCCCGTGCCTAAGCCGCTAATTACAGCTGTGTGTGTGTGAACGGCTGTGGCTGAGTGCGCTAACCCGACATTAGCCGCAGAAAGAGGGAAAGAGAAAGAGGGAGGTGAGAGAGAGGAACCCGCGGCGTGGTTTGTGCTAATCCAGATTTAATGTCGCACCGTGGAGCCGCGTTGTCGTATTTTCCATTATTTACCATTAGACGTGAGACAGCTGTGTTTTTAATTTCATAATGATTGTTTATGTTTTCATGTTTATTTGCGTGTATTATGATTTTAATGGATCTTTTTTGTTCTCCAAGTCATTGATTTTCAACCAGCCGCGGAACAAAACTAACATTTTAATCAAGTTGAATCATACCTGCATTTAAAGGACAAATATTATGCAAATGTATTTTAAACATGCTTTTGAGTACCTTCAGTTTGTCATGTTTTAGAAAAAAAGAAAAAAGAATAACATATGGATCTCTGCTGTTTCCAACGTGAATAACTTGATGGAGTTAGTTATCAGTTATCGAGGAGATTCAGAACGGAGTGTTTTTGAGGCTCGGAGGGGAGAGGACTTTCTAACCAGGATTCATAAAAACAAGTGTGAACGAAGCTAATCGTGACTCCAGCTGTGTTTGTGACGAGGAACAACGTTAGAACAGGGTTAAAAAAGAAAAAAAAAAGTCATAAATGGTTAATATGTGTCCTTTAATTGAATCATTGACTATATTTGGAGTGTCCTGGGCGGCTTCTGGACCTGTCGAGGAAGCAAAGCAATCACTTTTTATTGGTGTAACTTCTCTTTTTATCCCAAAAAGTGTGCCGTGACTCGGGATGCCACTGTTTCAAATGTCACTGTAACGTGAGCATAAATGTTGTGATGTAACGATAATTCGCGATTCTAAACGTCCAAACGACCAAAACAACAATGAAATCCGGGAATTTTCTTTCCTCCTTGTTTTCTTAACACATTAACCGCTCCTCGATATCTGACCTGCGTTATCAAATCAAACTTTATGGATGATTAATTGACATAAACGGCGAGATAAAAAAGCACTTTACATTTAAGTTCACTTTTTTGAGGAAAGGCTGAGCAGACTTCATTTTGCTTCTAAAGTCATCAAAACATTTTTTTTATTAAACTAAAAAATACCTAATTTAGTTAGAAAATTGTCACTTTTCTACTAATTGAATTAAAAAAGAAACTTAATTTTACCTTCTAAAAATGTCACGCTTATTATAATGCCCCAAATAATCAACACTCAACAAAACTCATGTCATTTTCATGTGTAAAATGCCTTATTTCTGTATAAAAATATGAATCATGAAAAACTATAGAGACGGCAATAATATCAATACTTTACAATTGTCGACCTTATGTAATTATAGCGCCAAATAAAAGGACTTGAGAAGGTAAAGGTCATTCAAATCTGAGCACGTACACAATCATATTCATTTCATTGTTTAATAACTTAAAGTGCCCCAGACAGGTTTTTATGCTTTTCTAATTTTGACTTTATTTGGTGTATTTATACCTGTCGCACATATAAATGATAGTTTTACACCGTTCGAGCAGGTATTTGTGATGAAAACGTTGAAAAATTTGTAGAAAATGACAGGAAGTGACATCACAACATCATTCCAGACAAAGTTTATGCAGAATTTACCCAAAGAAACGACTTTTTTGACGCTAAATAAGAATTCAACAAATAAAGTCGTTGTCATATGTTTTTATTTGTCAAAAAAAAATATATATATATAAATATGTTTTGACCCAGTGTTTTCTGGGTAATTTCCTAGTTTGATGTCATCAATTACAAACAGGAAGTGAAATTATAAACCTAAAAAAATGAGCTATTCTGGGATTTAAAAAAATACAAAATAAAAATAATAATAATTGCATTTTATTTCCACCGGTCAGAGGCACTTTAAGATCAAAGGCGTTAAACGACACTGACATGGGTCAACTGTGCTGCGGGGACAAAGGAGAACCTGCAGCCGTTTGTTTTATATTTAACGGCTCTATGTCTTAATTCCTCCTCCAGTGCCCCGCCTTAAAGTAATCCTCCTGCTGTGGGCGTCCTGACCAAGCCCGCCACGAGGTCCGGAGACGCGCCTCTCTCCAAAACACGACACATTTCCCCTCAATCACCTTCATGTGCGCCGTCGTCTGTATTGCCATTTCGCATAATCACGAGCGAAAGAGTCGGGCTGAGTGACGGCGGGGTTCGAATGTGGTTGAAAGGGTTCCAGCGTGAGACAGAGAAGGATTAAGGCCTCGCATACAGTCACAGCTGAGGCACGCACTGATAGCGCCGAGTGTTGACCCAGGCCTGAGGAAACACTCGGGCAAACACTTTCCACATCGCACCAAGGAACTCGGCAAATACGCACAATCCGAGGGAGAAGGGAACATTCTGACACGGCAAGAAGTTTTGGAAATATTTATAGCACGCAAAGGCTAATCCTCCAGCGAGCACGAGGACAGCAGAAGAGGAGATGTATCGGAACGTTTATAAAAGCATCAGATTAGTTGTTTTGGAGATATTTAGAAAAAGAGGAAAAGTATAGTCTTTCAAAAACAAGGGCCGCAGCGTGGAGAGCCGCGCTGATGCAGCCGGTATCCGAGGCAACGCCAACTAACGGGCCTTAGTGTGGGAGGTGATCGATGCGTTTTAGTGTTTTACAACCTCAATTAAGGCTCGATTGTGACTCGATTTAAATAAGGTCGCGCTTAAAATGCACGCAATTCACCAAGAAACATGTTCAAAGCGGCGTGTTCTCCCTCTGTCACATGTCACTGAAAGGAAACAACCATTCGGCCCAATTTAACGGCGATTGGTCCAAACTTCTGGCATTTAATGGGTCAAATACGGAGGACAAATGCCTATGGGGATGTTATATATGTAAATACGGAGTTAAACGACCCAAAATGACCACTGAAGATCACAAATAACTGAATCTCAATATCAATAATCTCGGCTCTCACGACTATTGGTCAAATTGTAAGGTTCCAACATGGCAACAGCCAATCAGAGCAGCCGTACAGCGCCAGGCTCAGTTTTATAGTGACGGTTCTTAAAATGGCGAAAATATCAGACAAAACCAACAGAGAGTTTGTGCAATCTTTTTCATTTATTTACTTGATTAAAACGTAAAATATAAAACTGCCCAATTGGTTTTATATGCAGTAAACTTTGATTTCTAGCGTTATTTTAATATTTATTATGCATTTATTAAAATTTTTTTGTCAAAGTTTAAAGTTAGCAAAAACGTAGGGTGACCAGACGTCCCCTTTACCCGTAACAGTCCCGGTTTTGCGCCCCGTGTCTTTAATCCCAGCAGTTCTATCCAAAACCATTGATTTGTCCCAGTTTTAAACGAGATGTGTTCCAGTTGCTCCGGGTTTTTGACCACTTCGAGACCCGCCAACAGTAAAGAGGGGAGTATAATGTTGTTTCTTCAGCCAAAATAGAGAAAATCTCAAAAAAGATGATATTCTGAGCCGTGAAAGAGGCGTAAATGAGCCGAGTGCATACAAATTTACTTAATTACTCTACGCTCTTTACAATTGTGTTATTACCCCCAAACATAGGTGTGTCTCCGTTTTTAATTCTGACAACCTGACAACTCATTTTCCCCCATTCTCTTTAAGTATTTATTGATTTTGGCGCAGCTTGTCAAAACCCCACACACGTATAATAGCAGAGGAAGTCGTGTCGCTAACGTCGAGCTAGCTGTGAGCTTTTGACACCGAGCCATTGTGCGGCTCGAGCTTGTAGAGATAGGGGCGCTAAGAACGATCACAAAAACGTCGAAACCTCCGGGGGCTGTGTACGTTGGCCTGCCCACATCCGCCGCGCTTCACCTCCTTAATCTGATCAGGAGACGGCGTTCGTCGTGACATCACATCCTCCGTGGTTCTGGGGTCGCGCTTCCAGGAGAAAAAAAGAGCGCCAGACCGGAGCGGCTCTGTCGCCCTGCTTCCGATGCCGAAGCGACGACGGATCGGGACGGTGGTAACGCGCGTACACCGTTACAGACCACTGCGTACACCGATGGCACAGATAACAAAAGAATTAAAAATAAACCAGGAAGACTGCATTTCCTCCGCGTTCTTCCATCACGATCTTCACCAGGCACAAAGGGAGATGTTTGCCATTCCAAATCAATTCTTTTACAGCACGTTTCATCGCAGCAAGATCATTCAACGATACTGCGCAGCTTGGTCGGGGGTCTCCACTCTTTTTTGCTCGAAGGCCGCGCAGTGAAACATATTTAATGTAGAGGGCCAATACAGTTAATACAGCGCGTCATTCGTAGTATTGGGCCACCACACTTTGTACCGCTCAGAACCTTCGTACCAGGTCTTTATCGCCTTTGTTACTGACGCTATAAAGGGATTTATACATGCGTTGTAAAAAAGTACTGTGTGTAAGCCGTGCAGTCTTCCAGGTCGGTTCCATTGTTAAAGAAAATTGTCAACAGGATAAAAAAAAAAATGTTAAGAGCAAGTATGTTTTGCTACTCATCCAAGTAGCTTCTTCGGTTGTTGCAAAAAGTTCTCTTCATTTATGCCGGTTCACCAGAAAAGCCCCCGGAACGTGTTAGAGCCCAAAATCAATTCATTTGATAAAGAGAGAATAAAACCGGCTGTAGTTTCTTCTTTGCTTTAGCTTTAGCCACGGTGCAACAAACGTGGAATTACTAAACGTGGTTGTGAATGGCTGAGATCGGGTCTTATGTATAAAAAGTATATTTCAGGTCAAATATTGATCTTTTAAAGAAAACATTAGTTATTTTTGTGTGACATCAGCTGCTCACGTAGAGGCGTTCTAAGAAGAGGAGCGTTCTGGGGCCCGGGGCCACACGTCCCAGGGGCCAAAAGCAAACAGTGGGTGTGACCGTTCATTTGCTGTGGCCGGTCCGAGACTTAGGAACCTTTTGCCCCGGGAGTCAGTCACGGCCTTGCCTCTGTTCAAAGCCAAGCTGAAGACGTTGTATGCGTTGCTTTGTACAGACTTATGTTATATTTTGGACATCATAAATCACAAAACTGAGGAAAAACAAGTTAGATGACTTCTGGGTGGAAAAGTGTCAAACCAATCGGGGTCTTGTCTGCAGGAGAATAAAGGTCACTCAAGCGTGAATCACTCGTGATACAACTTGGAGTGCGTAAATGAGGAGGGGAAACGATAGAATACGCTTAAAACTCCCAAAAGTCGACTTTACATGATACGTTTCCTTCAATGCACTTCTTGGTCCAGTTGTTGCTGTTGAAAAGAGCTGTACAAATAAAGTTTGAGTGATTGGTTCTGAGCGCCTCCCCCCACCACCTTGCCAGCCCCCATCTCTCCCTCACCCCTCCCTCACCCCTCACCCAAGCCAAACCCACCTGAGAACAGTGCCACAGGTGTGAGGGGAGAGTCCGCGCGGGCACAGCTCATGAGGAAAACAAACAGCAGCGATAGCGCGGTTTTCCCTCCGCAAACACAGCGGCGGGATTAGCGTCTGCGCGGGCTTAGCGTTCGCGGCGATGTGAAAGAGGAGCGGAGCCTGAAGCTGATTCAATAATTACAGCTGTTCCGCGACTTGAACCGGCCTGTCTGTGGACTTAATAACTAATGTGCTTAAAGCCGCTTTCCGTGATATACAGGCAATTACGTAACCTGTGCGCTGAGTCATCTGGCCGAGCGCCCCGTTTAGACGCGGAGCGACAAAGGCGACAGGGTTCACAGCTCAGATCCAGTCCTACCAAGAAGATAGATAACAGAAAGATTGGGATATCGTATCGTCAGAAGTCTCACAATTATTTATTTGAATTAGGACTGTGCATATTAAACAGGTCAGCTGCAGCTTCAACATAAATATGCCAGAGTTAGCACAAAAGCTAAACTTCATCCGTTGTGCTAAGCCAGGTAAAACACACTAACTTGACTTTACAAGATATTAAACCTTAAACACGTAGTACGTCCGCAAATCTGAGGCGTCACACAGAAAACAGAGATTATTTACAGTGAAAGCGGCAGTCAGAATTTGAAAGAGCTCAAGAACTGGTTTGTTTTGGAGTTCGGGTCGCTGTCACGGTTCCTGACGCGCTGGCATTTTGCGTTACATCATTTTGTGCCTCTGATAAACACCACCGTTTGGCTATATTTAGTCCTGCGCCTTTGTACGTCGCCGTCTCCTCGGGTTAATGCTCTGGTGCTTATTCCAGGGTTATTTCTTATATATTTTTTTACAAATACAATCCATTAAGGGTGGAGGGGCATTTAGAACTTTAAAAACGAGCCAGGCACCCAGGAACGTCTGGATACATAAATCCAAAATGTTGTTTAATATCATGAACTGTGACATGTAATCATTATAAACTTCTTTGCTTAAATGCATTGTTTTGTTGCCGCAGTAGCTAAAGAAACAGAGAGAACGACCGTGATCCAATTCCGACTTGTAAATTCACATTGGAGCAGCTATCATCGCGGAGTTCCACGACGTCGCTAGCACTGGTGTTATGTTCTCTTTAGTTACTCTCCACGTTTCACTTTTACAGTTATAAACGCTCTGTTTTGCTAATGTTGCTAACGTCCAGGCAGAGATTTGTTGACAATATCGCAGCGTGGACGTTAGCAACATTAGCAAATTAGCAACCTTAGCAATTTACTCTCAAACGATGCTTTATAAACTATGTCACCACAACGTCCGGGTTAATAAATCAACTCGTGGATCCACATATTTTCCTGATTCCGGCACTTTCCTAGTTTGTATTTCTTGTTTGTCACATACATTTGTAATTCCTCATTTTTCCGACTTGACGACTGGAACACAGAAACCTCGAGGACAAACGGAACGCAGCGTCAGTTCTTGGGAGTTCAGTTGTTTTCCGACTTGTACATAACGACCTCCGAACCTCCGCGAGTTGTAGGTAAACAATATGGCTAATGCTAACCTGTAAGCTAACGGGAGGAAGGCCTGGACGTGTTAAAACAGCAGGATATTGTTGTATTTCACCCACGACAAGTGTTTCCGTTGTTTATCTGGCGGTTAATCTACTCTTTGTGATCATTACCGTTGTTCCGGGGCCGTTCCTCAAGTCGGAAGGGAGAACAATTGGAACGCATAATTAGCACAGTCTTTGGAATATGACATGTTCGTAGCATAGCGCATTTTAAAAGGAAAAGAGTGTCATATTTACAATTATGTTTCGCCTTTAAAAAAATATTGTAATAAATATTCAACTGTAAGATTTTGATAATATTGTGAGAACGATTTGGGTATTGTTAGTCCTTTGAGCAAAACACACAGTATTTTCTGCATTTATGAACTACTGAACCTCTAGTTTTTTACATTTGCTTGTGTTTAACGTTTTTGTTTATTTGTATTTTACTGTATTTTATGTTTTACGGTCGAAATGTGCTCTAAAAACAAAAGATGCTCAAGATACAAAAAGGCGTCTTCATAATCTCATGTATGAAATGACTTTAAACATCTGATTCTTGATCCACTTTGAGGTCAATCGTTCAGTTGTCATTTTAAAAAGCTGGTTGGGTTTCTGAGGGTTTGTTCCTCTTGCACTCCCGCGTGACTAATGCATTGAACAAATATTAATAACTTGTGACAAATGGCCGGTTCTGTACGTGCCGCTCAGAGCTCACACATTTTAATCTTCTCTCCAAAGGTAAATATAATATTTGCTCAGTGGGAGAAAATACTTTGTACCACGTCCACGACATGAGAACCAAGACCATCTGTTTGGCTCAGTCACAGTACATGTATTAAACTCGACCGCGGTGCCTTTACGTCTTAGGGTTTCAGTTTTCAGTTTCAGTTTTCAAATTTGATACAAAATAATCATAATAATAATAATAACGCGTTTTTATTTTTGTTTACTTCTTTGAGTAATTACACAGACATTGGTGAGGTTTGCTGAGCGTTTATTGCGGTCATAAACTTCAAAATAAAGGACAAATCCCAAGAGACAAGAGTGTTTCCATCCAGACCGAAAATCTGATTATTGAAATGTCACGTAAACATGTGATGATCCGATTTCTGTCTGATTGTTCACACCTGTGCAGCCTTTGAGAAGGAAAACAATGCAAATTTAAAAACCCGGTAAACCAATGAAGCAAAGGCCAAAGTGAAAGAGAAAATGTTCAAGTTATTTTCAAAATCATTGTATTTTGTCTTCCAAATACAGCAGAGTATCCGGTGCGTGTCACCAGGTGTTCTTGATCAGATTTCTCTTGTAAACACACACCTGAAATCACATGTAATTATTGTGTTATCTGATGTTTGCTGCCCGTGTGACAGGCGAGCGAGCCTCCGAGTCACTCCGAGTCACTCCGAGTCACTCCGAGTCACTCCGAGTCACTCCGAGTGCTCCACGACAGGAAAAGAGGTTCAAACTGCAATAAAACAGCTCAAAACATAAATGATCATTATGAAATGAACTGAAGAGTGCAGATTTCACATGCCGCGGATCAGAACCATGAAACTGGATCAAAGTGAACACGAACGCGGATTCAAACTTGAACATTTACTTTGTTGGTCCTGGTTTGAGTTTAGTCCAGATGTAGACTTGGATTGGTCCTGTTCTCCAATCCTACTACTACTACTACTACTACTACTACTACTACTACTACTAATCCTACTATTACTACGACTAATAATACTATTAATACTACTAATACTACTATTACTACTAATACTACTAATATTACTGCTACTACTACTAATACTACTATTACTAATACTACTACTACTACTAATAATACTACTACTAATACTACTAATCCTACTAATCCTGCTATTACTACTACTAATACTACTTCTACTAATACTACTATTACTACTTATACTAATACTATTATTAATACTACTACTATTACTACTACTACTACTATTACTACAAGTACTATTATTCGTACTATTACTACTACTACAACTATTATTACTACTACTACTATTATTATTACTACTATTACTATCTATATATATATATATATACATATATATATATATATATATATATATATATATACTACTATACTATAACTATAACCACTAGGCGGTGCCTTACTTCCTCTTTTTACATCACATAATTTCATCATAATTTCTTTTCTCGTAATTTTGGGATCATTTTGCATCGCTTCACAATTACTTCTAGTTGTTAATTACCTTTGTGCTTTTATTTTGAAAGCCAGTGAGCGTGGTTTATGTTCGGCAGCTTCCTTTATCAAAACTCTGTACACAGACCTGTAGTCATGTTCACTGCAGCAACAGGACATAAAGTATAAGGACAATAAAACAGTAAAATACAGAAATATTTAAAAGGGACTTAAAATGTGCTGTTTGTTTAAATTTTGCACTGTAATTTCGATGTGTTCTATGTGTGAACGCACTCTTCGAACGCTCGAGAATCTTCTACGACGTTATAGTTGTACAAAACCCCGCGATGATATTACAAACATTTATATTCGTGATATTCAAACAGTATCGAGCCTTTTCTTTTACACCGTGACCCGTTTCCTGTCCCACAAACATCTCCAACCTGCCGTGTTCCTCAGGTTAGCGTGACAGCGAGGCGGTAATTAGCCGGCCGCGCAGGGTTTAGGAGCCGACTGCCACGAACCGGCCCGCGCGCCTGTTGCCGTGGAAACATAATATGTAGAGCCGCGAGCAGGTGAAGCCCCGCCCCGCGCACCTCACCTGGAGCCGTGCGCGGATTTGAGGTGACATTTACAAACGACTTGTGTGTTTAGTTCCACCGCGCACGTTACACAAGCGCGCTGACAGCTGCTTCTGCTTATCTGATGTAGTGAAAGGTCAGACAGCTGCGGACACCGGGAACCTGCAGGGATATGCACGCTGACAACAACACCGCCACGACACAATCGCACAACCGCACAACAGCACAACACCGCACAGAGGCAGGAAATGCAACGCGGAAGAACTGAACGTGTGACAATGAGGCGAAAGTCTGCGTCGATTATCAAAGTCTAACATCACTGTACACAGAGTTTGGGGAGTGCGAACCTCTGGGAAAGTAGGAGTGTATACAGTATATTACAACCGTTTTTTTTGTTCAAAGGATTCTACGGCACACCAATCACTAAAATAATACCAAATGTCAATATTTGCTCCTGAGTCTGGTTCTTATCGCGCGCTCAACTGATTCTCAAGTCGCTCAGAACACTCCAAAAGAGCAATTTATTTATTAAATACATGTGTGAAATAACTCCTGTCTTTCTAATTATGACTTACTTTGGTGGAATAACACCTGTGTAAATATTTAGCATAGTTTTACTTCCGTTATGTTGCAGTTTGTGAAGACATTTTGGGGAAAAAACAAACAAACAGGAAGCTGAGTTCTAAAACAGAATCCCTCTCACGAAAGCCCAACATCAAGATTAACATCAAAATTAACGGCCACTTGACAGACTCACTGACTTTGAAAAGAGGGGCGAGACAGGGGTGTGCTTGGTCCCCCCTGTTGTTCGCTTTCTACTTGGAACCATTGGCCCAATATATTAGACAACTGGAAACCATTTATTGAACATAAAATTGCCTTTTATGCAGATGATGTCTTACTATATTTAACCTTCTTTGTGATATTCATAATATTGGTCCAATGTCACAAACTGACCACCCGTCCTGTCCCTTAGAAAGAATCTATACTCCTCGTTTCTCCACTATAAAGGAAGCTCTTGAAAACTGGAATCTTTTCGCATACTTAAGTCTAAGTCTGTATGTTTTGGCCAGATTCTCTGTTCCAGACACTCCCCGGTTCCATCCCCGGTTCCATGAGTGGAATAAAGCAATCTCAAGATTTGTGTGGCAAGAAACTTTGAATCCAATTCAAAACCCCTCAAAACCCAAGGGTAAAGAGGAGAATTGGGACAGTGAATGCGGGCTGTCAGCGGTGTTGTTAAACCGCAAAGACACAGCCCAGTTTGTTGAACTGAGCCACAAACAAATGAGAACATTTTTACAGTGTTGTTTAAAATATGATCAGTTTAACTGTTGAGACGCTCTGTTAGCTCTCGCTGCTAAGTTGCTAAGACAGAAGCGCTGCGCCGTTTGAAAACATGAAATGCATTGTGGGAAATGTACTTGCCTGAAGTCTGCATGGCTCCTCACTGAAGTGCAGAGGAAAGTCTGTGGTGAAGTGCAGATCAAAACATTCTCAGAATTGGGACAAACTGCGCACTTGAGCGGCTCATCGTGAACGTGCATTTGAAGTGCAGATGTTGGGCCAGTTTACACTTAACTGACACTTAACTGACACACTTTTCTGACAGTTTAAACCAGAGCTATTCAACTTCATTTTCCCGAGGGCCAGATTTTTCAGAGGGCCAAGGCCTCTGGGCCGGAGGTGCGCCATGACAACACAAAAATATGTTATGAGTAAATACGACAAAATACTGATGGATTTTTGTGAGAAATAACACTTTTTGCCCAACCAGTGCGAAACCAGAAACTAGGACTAGACTAGGACCAACCAGGTCTGAACAAACCCAGAATCAATACAGGTCTAAAGCAGAATTAATCAAGGACTAAACCAAGACCAAACCAGGTCTAAACTAGTGCTAACCCAGAATTAAACCAGTAAGCTAGCTTTGTTTTTGGCTTGTTTTTATGACTGGAAGACGGGTTGTGGGCTGGAGGGCCTGATGTGGCCCCCGGGCCTTATGTGGCCCCCGGGCCTGATGTGGCCCCCGGGCCTTATGTTGAATAGCCCTGGTTTCAACCATCGTTCGACAAAATAAAGGTGTTATATGGTATTATTGTGAAATCATAACTGCTGTGTCATGTATATGGCTTTTGGCTCTTGTTTACTGTCTGGTTGCTAGGTAACAGTTGTGGAATTACCTCTATGTCATATTTGTGCTCACGTCCAACCAGCTCCTTCATCAAACACATCGTTCAGTAGGTCTACTAAAAACGCTTGGTCCCACTGCATGATGTCATCGGGTGGCGCTAATCCAGGAAGTGCGTCTCCCGGTTTGTAAGGGTTTTGTTTTGTTTTGTTCCGGGCCCCCAGACTAATGAGAGACGGGGGCCCAGCACGCCCCACTCCACCTGCACTCCACAGGTCACAGGTCAAAGGTCAGGGGGTCGTCCTGACGGTGTGGGGGGCCGACTCAAGAGAAGGTTACGTCAGGAAACGAGACCAGTGCTGCGGCTGCACCGCCAAGCTGATGTCATAGAGGCGTGGCATCCACACATTTGCCCAAAACTCGTCTTTTTAGAATGATTATGCCAAAAAATGGAACGCGATCAATATTTTTCCTGTTTTATTCCATTTTTGTTGCCCGACAGTGGCGCATTAAGTGGGATTTTGCCCCGTTAACTGGAAAGTCCCCGGTTCAAACCTTCCCCAAGTTGGTGCTAACGTGACTTTAGTGATTCCGCCGTTACAAAAAAAGAGAACAGTTTCTTTTATTGAACAGTTCCTTTTATTGACCAAATCAGATGACAGTGGCACAGAGGGTTAAGCACACAGCTCGCCCACTGGAGGGTTATTGGTTCACTACTTACATATACTTTACAAACCTAAACTGAGGTTATTTGGACAGGAAACAGTCAATTTGTGCAAAAGTTGATAAAAAAAAGCGGCACTAATGAAGCGGCAAATGAGGGACAGGGGGAGGAGATTGCGGGACGGGGCAGTTACCTGTGGTGTGGGAACAGAGCAGGGGCTTCGTGGGGGTCTCACACACACGCACACGCACACGCACACACACATGCACACACCGTTACAGCTGCAGACGAGGAGGTGGACGAGTGCGCAGAAGAGGGATGGAGTGGTAAAAGACAAAAGTTCAGGATTATTGGAGTGTGTGGAGGGAGCGGGGGCGGGAGCGGGGGCGGGAGCGGGGGCGGGAGCGGGGGCGGGGGCGGGAGCGGGGGCGAACCATGATGTCATCCAAATACTACAAGTACTACAAGTAAGTACTACTGCAAGTTGAGTTGGGTTTGAAGAGGATTCTTAGGCTGTGACGTTATGATAAATACATCTTAATTAGCCTTAGTAAAGAATGAGCAAGACTTAAATGATGAAGAATAAACGGTTTATTAAGAATGATTCTGACTTAATAACGATTTAATTATTGCCCTAAACCCTGAATTAAGAAGTTACTGAGCCTGAAATAAGTTTGAATAAACAATTTGACCCGTGAAAAAAAGTGTATGATTTATTGCAGTTTGAGAAATGTGAATTATTTTAATATTTCATCACAATACAGTTTTGTAGTATATATTTACACTTGATATTTGAAAAAAAATTGTCTTTGTTTATTTCTCTTTTTACAATATTTCGCTCACAAAGCTTATTAAACATGTTATTGTCTTTTATTGTGATGAACTGAGAAATGTGTAGTTCGAGAAGCCAAACATGTTCTGAAGAAAAGAAAGAATAAGAAACTTCATCAAATATTACTCAAATAGAAGTACAAAGTAGTATTCAAGGAAAACTACTTCAGTAAGAGTAACTGTCAGATTTTGAGTTTGAAGTTGATGTAATTGGAAAGAGAAAATCTGGGAAGAGGAAGAGGAACCAAAAGCTAGAGACTGTTTTACCTTTGGGCTCTGAAAACTGCGCAGAGGCACAAAAGTTCTGCAGTTACTGTACGTGCTGTGTGTGAACTGGGCTCTGGGGGGCGGGGCGGGGCGGGCGGCGGGGGGGTTCGTCCTGCCTTACCCAGAATCCCCAGCTGTTGTAAAAATAACCGACCATTTCAGGGCCGTGGCACCGCGTCTCAACCAATTTACACCGTCTCTTCCCAACTGGGCCACCGTATGCGATTACGTCACCTCGCCATGTTCACCATTTAGCGCCCGTCATTAGACCGTCCCCGAGACAAAGCTTTTCCAGGAACTTTCCGCCGACATGTCGCTTCCAATCGGAGCGGGGCGCCGAGAGGTGGTGCGAGCGCGACTGTCCTGGGACGTGGACCGCAGACCTCCACGCCCCCCCCCCCCCCCCCCGCCCACACCCCTGCAGCTGCTCCTGATGACCCCCAACGGTGAGCTGTCCCGGGCATCAGCCTCTGCCCGCTCGGCCTGGGCTGGGCGAGCGCGGGCCCTCTTTTCTGCTTGGATGAGGTCCTGTCACAAGTATTGGAGGTGCGAGTAGTAGTACACAGGAATATATCATGGGCCGTTCAGAGGCGTTTACGAAACCGTAAATCGCATCACGGTAAAACGACTCGGTGGGCCACGTGTTTTGTTTTTGAATAGAGAAAAACGCTGACTCAACTCAAACCCAATCAATCGTTAATCGTGATTTTGTGTTTTAAATTACGGCTCAATTGGTATTGTTCTATATTATAAATAGTCAAATTGGAAAAAGTAAGTAATTCATGCTTCAATCTGGCTTCAAACAAACTGTACAAGACCTTTAACTCTACTCGGCCAGCGTTGACCCTCACCCACAGTTTGAGAACCCGCTCTGACTCCCCCTTTACCGACCTCAGAGCGTGCAAACATGTGGAACCCCCTTGACTTTTGCGCTACCTTTGGGGTTCTGGTACCTGGCGTTTCTTCGTTACCTTTGGGTTTCGTTACCTTTGGGTTATTACGTTACCTTTTGGGGTTCTTGCGTTACCTTTGGGGGTTATTACGTTACCTTTGGGTTCTTGCGTTATCTTGGGTTCTTGTTCCTTGGGTTTGCGTACTTGGTTATTACGTTACCTTTGGGGTTTCTTGCGTTACCTTTGGGGTTCGGCGTTACCTTTGGGGGTTCTTGCATTACCTTTGGGGGTTCTTGCATACCTTTGGGGGTTCTGGCGTTACCTTTGGGGGTCTGCATTACCTTTAGGGGTTCTGGCGTTACCTTTGGGTTCTTGCGTTACCTTTGGGGTTCTTGCATTACCTTTGGGGTTCTGGCGTTACCTTTGGGGGTTCTTGCATTACCTTTGGGGTTCTGGCGTTACCTTTGGGGGTTCTTGCATTACCTTTGGGGGTTCTGGCGTTACCTTTGGGGGTTCTTGCATTACCTTTGGGGTTCTGGCGTTACCTTTTTGGCGGTCTTGGCGTTGGCGGGCGTCACAGCTGTCTCTGTTTTTTGGTCGGTCGACTTGGGCGAGTGCGGTGGCCTCTCTTCTGCTTGGATGGGGTCCTGTCACAAGTGTTCAGAGGGTCCCGCAGCCACACGTCCTGACAGGCCCGCGGGGGGACACTGCTCCGGGACAGAGAGGCTTTGACACTAACGATAGAGAGAAGAGATTCGGCGCCACACGCTGAGAGCCCGCGCACGAAGCAGACGGCGCTCCCAACACCAGAGATTCTGAGTCTGACGTGAAATCTGATCTTCGACAGCGTGAATCAGCGCCAAATATGCGAGGATTTGGTTTGGACCCACTGGGTTTGGACCCACTGGGTTTGGACCCAAATTCATGAAACCTCCTGGAACCACCAATAGCTAGGTGTCGAAGTCATCGAGTCCATTAAGCTAAAGTTCTAGATCGAGTCCGAGTCATTAAGCTAAAGTTCTAGATCGAGTCCGAGTCATTAAGCTAAAGATTCTAGATCGATCCGAGTCATTAAGCTAAAGTTCTAGATCCGAGTCCGAGTCATTAAGCTAAAGTTCTAGATCGAGTCCGAGTCATTAAGCTAAAGTTCGTAGATGAGTCCGAGTCATTAAGCTAAAGTTCTAGATCGAGTCCGAGTCATTAAGCTAAAGTTCTAGATCGAGTCCGAGTCATTAAGCTAAAGTTCTAGATCGAGTCCGAGTCATTGCCGTCTAAATCCAAGTCCATGTTTGAGTTTAGTCGCTCTTTTGTGTAGAAAGTTGTTGTACAATTTGGATGGTGATACACTGCTTCTCCATCCGCAGCTGCCTTGGGGCGGAATGACAAAGGTGTGGCTGCCAATCAGCGCTTTTTGGCTCCTCAGAGCCCCAGGAATGCCACACGGCTTGTTTTGCATTTACCTCAAGCGGTTTCGAGGCCTTCGTAGATTTGATTTGCTTCTGCCGTGGCGTTCTTTGTTCCGATAAAGTCACAGTTTCATTTGGTTCATGGGAACACGACATTTGCATGAACTGTTTTGCAAACCTTCATGTAGAGCCACGCGAGACCACATATTCAAATGTGTGTGGTTCAAACGGCAGATGTGTCTCGTGTGTTTCTACGAGCTCTCACTTTTCTGACCTTCCATTTCTGATCAACACAAACGACATTTGGACCGGTTCGCTTTGGCTCTTATTGTCCGTAAGTGTAAGTCTTCAGCGAACCGGTCCATTTAAGCGATCCAAAGTGGGCACGAAATGCTCTTGAGCGAGATGATTGGACAGAAGAGAACAGGTGAAAACAAGAGGGCAAAAAGCAGAAGATAATCATTCCCCACCAAATGCTGCCTTGGTCTTGTGATGAACCGGAGTATTTCCACTGACGCTAACTTGAGGTGACAGATTAGCACGTTAGCATTAGCTGTTTCCTGTTTAACGACACACGACCTAATGCATCTAACGCCATCCAAACCCGATGCACTGCATTGAGACGTGAAAACGGAGTAGAGGCGCCAAGACGTGCGATAGATGCTGAAAAAGCCTGGACGAGTATGGATTTATACTCCGCCTGAACAGAACCGGTCCAATGTGTTCCAAAGCAAACCAGAGCCTGTTCTAGTCCTGGTCTTGTCCTGTTTTAATCCTGTTTTAGTCCTGTTTTAGTCCTGTTTTAGACCTGTTTTAGACCTGTTTTAGTCCCGTTTTAGACCTGTTTTAGTCCTGTTTTAATCCTGTTTTAGTCCTGTTCTAGTCCTGTTTTAGTCCTATTTTAGACCTGTTTTAGACCTGTTTTAGTCCTGTTTTTTTCTAGTCCACTGGTCTCGTCGCTGTTTTAATCTGTTTAGTCCTGTTTAGTCCTGTTTTAGACCTGTTTTAGACCTGTTTTATCCGTTTTAGACGTTTTAGTCTGTTTTAATCGCTGTTTTTAGTCTCCTGTTCTAGTCCTGTTTTAGTCCTTTTTAGACCGTTTTAGACGCTGTTTTAGTCCTGTTTTAGACACTGTTGTAGACCTGTTTTAGACCTGTTTTTAGACGTGTTTTGACGCTGTTTGTCTGTTTTAATCCTGATTTGTCCTGTCTCTAGTCGTGTTTTAGTCCTATTTTAGTACCTAGTTTTAGACCTGTTTTAGTCCTGTTAGACCTGTTTTAGACCTGTATTTAGTCCTGTTTGTCCATTTTAAGACCTGTTTTAGACCTGTTTTATAGTCTGTTTTAAGACCTGGTTCATTAGTCCGCAGTTTTAAGACTGGTTCTAATTGAGGTCCTGCTTCATCTGTTTTAGTCTGTGTTCTAGTCCTGCTATTTTAGACCTTTTTAGACCTGTTTAAGTCTGTTTTTAGTCCTGTTTTAGACCTGTGTATTAATCCTGTTACTAGTCTGTTTTTATACTGTTATATAGTCCTGTTCAAGTCTCGTTTTAGTCTTTGTTCTAGTCATGCTATTAGACCTGTTTTTGCGACTGCTTAGTCCTGTTGTTAGTCCTGTTTTAGATGTTTAAATCTGTTTTAGTCCTGTTTTAGACCTGTTTATTAGAGCCTGTTTTAGTCCTGGTACCTGTTTTAGTCCTGTTTAATCCTTTTTTAGTCCCATTTTAGTCCATTTTAGACCTGTTTTTATAGACTGTTTTAGTTCCTGTTTTAGTCCTGATTTAGTCCCGTATTGTAGTCCTGTTCCAGACTCTGTTTTAGACCTTTTAGTCCTTTTTCAGTCCTTTCTAGTCCTGTTTAGATCCTGTTAGTCCTGTTTTAGACTTTTTTTAGTTCCCATTTAGACCTTTTTAGTCCGTCTAGTCCTGTTTTAGACCTGTTTTTAGTCCTTTTTCTTAGACCCTTTTCTATCCTGTTTTTTAGTCCGTTTTGAGTCCTTTTCGTAGACCTGTTTTAGTCCTGTCTAGACCTGTTTTAGTCCTGTTTTAGACCTGTTTTAGTACCTGTTTTTAGGCCTGTTTTAGACCTGTTTTAGGGTCCTGTTTAGTCCTATTTAGTCCCATTTTTTAGACCTTGTTTAGTCCTGTTCTAGACCTGTTTTAGTCCCATTTTAGACTCCTGTTTAGTCCATTTGAGACCTGGTTTAGTCCTGTTCCTAGTCCTTGTTTTAGTCCTGTTTTATCTGTTCTAGACCTGTTTTAGCCTGTTTTAGACCTGTTTTAGTCCCAATTTAGACCCTGTTTTAGTCCCATTTTTAGACTTGTTTTTATCCTGTTCTAGTACCTGTTCTAGAACCTGTTTTAGTCCTGTTTTAGACCTTTTAACCTGTTTTAGACCTTGTTTTATACCTGTTAAGTCCTGTTTAACCTTGGTTTAGTCGTTCTAGACCTGTTAGTCCTGTTCATAGACCTGTTTTAGTCCTGTTTTTAGGCCTGTTTAGTCCCATTTTTAGAACCTTTTAGTCCTGTTCTAGACCTGTTTTAGTCCTCATTTTAACCTGTTGTTAGTCCTGTCCTAGACTGTTTTAGTCCCATTTTAGACCTTTTCAGTCCTGTTCTAGAGCGCATGTTTCTGTTTCCAGGTCTCAGTCTCCAGTCCGTAATTGCCGACTGTGCGGTCGTCTTGCTGCGCCACAGTCTTCCGATGTGGCGCCGGGCTGTCCCACCAGCCCGCGTAGGCGTGGGGTCACCGCGCTGTGATCATTGTAGATGGTGGGGTGGGGGCTTATTGCTCTGTCTACTCAGCCTCTTGGACAGAACTAAAAACTGCCCCAATCTCCTCCGTCCACTTAACAGCCTCATTTTACAGTCGCACCTTGGAACTCGGACATGCATGACCACACTACGAGGCACACCGACCCAAACGTCACCGCGCCCACCGATCCGCGCGGAGCACGAAAAACAGACGCTACGACACGGAATATCCAGAATAAACCGACGCAAGCTGTGAATACTTCATTACATTGATAAAGCTTTGCAGATCGGAATGCTATACTGATGAGAACACGCGGATTTACATTCAGTCAGAATCCACTTGTTGGAGCTTTCAACGTTCATTTACAGCACTCTTTGTTGTAACTTGAGATACATTCTGACTTTACCACAAACGACACGACCTGTGGTCGAATGAGTCTGCGTCCGCACAAGACGAGCAACGCCTTCAATACGTTAGGACGTGCGGTAGAGGCCGACGGTAGCAAAAGTGTGATTGGTTGACAGGTGACAGGAAGTTATTTATTACTAGTAAGATGTCCGTGATCGGTTGACAACATATTCCAACCTTTTAAAAACCAGCTGTAATTGACAATATTACCGTGGTTATAAAGATGGCGTGTTTGGATGCTGCTATAAGAATCATTGAAGATCTGTAGGTGGTTAACGATGAAGTTATACACATGTGATAATGTAATAAATTGCTTTTATGACACTGTTCTGGATGTCAGTCCCTCCTCATGCCATCGCACATATTTGGACTAGAGTTCAATGGAAGTTTCATTATACGTCACAGGGGAGGCGAGTTCGACGTATAGTCTGGCTATGTCAGGTGACCGATTATGTACATCTGAAGTGACGCGGGCAAAGCCTCAGTCTTAATTCTGTTCGCAATGTGTGAGCTTCCTGCTGGTAGTTTTGACCAACCTGTGCGAGTCCATCGTCGCACCCGCTCTTACAGGACTAGAGGACTGTGGTGGGCATTCATGCCACTGCCCTTGAACACTGGTTAAGTATCTGGAGACAGGAAATCCTTTTGTTGAAATTGGTAACTGTGTCTCAGAACCAGATGCCCCTGACCTGTGGGGTCTGCCAAGGGTCAATCTGGGACCCTAGTCAAGGACCTCGTTCACGTAACATGCTGCGTTCTGATAGGTCAGTTTGATACGCAGTGCGAGAATGTGTTTTGATCATGATGACGACGACACTGGATTCTATGACTTCTTCGCGTGACAACGAGGGGTGAATATGAACAGTGGAGTTCACCTTGTCTACGCATTCCAACAATCAAGGGTGTGTGTTATGTAAGAACAACTTCCATCAGCTGAACTCAACACAGACTGCACACATCGATCGATCTTTGGCAAACCCAAGAAAGCAATAGAGAAATTGTAACTTGTCACCTCCAGAGTATCGTCTAAAACCTACAACATCAGGTTAGAAAAATCTGGGGGAATAATGGAGGATCTTCGAGATTTATTAAACAGCACTGTCAATCATCAACATCAGCAGCTTTTTACCATGCGTAAAAAAATTTGCGCATGTCCTAATCAAAGACAGTTCGTATTACTGTCTTAAACCAGACCTGGAACAGACTTAATCCAGCGTTGTGTCTACGATTAGTAGATTAGACTACTGTAACGGCCTGTCAGCTGGCCTCCAACGTATGCTGTAAATCAGCTGCAGTAATCCAGAACCGCCTCTGGCTGCAGTGGTCCGTTTAGAACCAAGGAGTAGCATTATCCGCCAGTTCGCAGCCGTTGGTCACGTGCGGCTGGAGGCGAGCACTATAATTGTCGATAAAAGAGCTAACGTCTGCTTGTATTACAAAGTCTCTCATGGGTTCCTAGCACCGAAAGTACCATCTCGAGTACATTTAAGTGCCATATAACCATCTCGACTCTGAGGACTCTCAGGGTACCGGCCTCCTGCCTGGTGCCAAGTCAGACTAAAGCGTGTACCGGCCTCCATCGTTCATGACAAGATGCCAGATAAGCAGGACTAAACATGTGTGTATCCTGGGCCTCCTGCTGGTGTCCAAAGAGTCGGCTAAACCTATGGGAGCTAGGCTAAGTGCCTGCTGGTGCACGCGTTCGGACTACTATGGACAGGCCTCTCTGCTGGTGACCAGAGTCAGGACTAACTGGACCCTTCCTTGCGACTAGGACATGCGGCCCCGTCTATGTGTGCAGACAGCTATGCTAAACATGGACCGGCCTCGACGTGCTGGTGGCATCAGGAGTACAGGAATGAAAACATTGATCCGCCTCCTCTGGTGCCAGAAGTCCAGGACAACAGGATCCAGGCCTCCGCGTGGAGAGCCCTGGCTCCGGTGCCCACGAGTTTGCACGGTGTAGAAACTATGGACCGGCCGTCTGCTGTGCTGCCAGAGTCAGGATACTAAACATGGACCGGGCCTCCAGCTGGTTGCCAAGTCAGGATCAAACTTGGACGGCCTCCTGCGTGTCCGGAACTTTGGCCCTCACTTCTTTTAGAGTCAGGACTAAACAATGGACCGGCCTCCTGTGTGCCAGAGTCGACTAAAAGCTGGACCCGGCCCTTCGGCTGAGTCTGGGTAGTCAGGACTTAAACGTGATCCGGCCTCCTGACTGTGCACAGTAGTCAGGACTAACGTGAACCGGCCTCCTGCGGGTGCCAGTAGTCAAGGATAAATCGTGGACCCGGCTCCGTCCTGGTGTCCCAGAGAGTCAGGACTAAACGTGCGACGTCTCTGACTGCACCATGGTGAGTCAGGACTAAACTATGGACACCTCATGCTGTGTGGTGCGCCAAGAGCGACTAACACTATGGGGATCAGGCGCCTGCCTGGTCTGAGCGGGAGATGCCGTTTTCGCGCAGACTGGCACGGATCTAAACATGGACGGCCTCCTGCTGGTGCCAGAGTCAGGACTAACATTGTGATCCAGGGCCTCCTGCTAGTGCCAAGTCAGGATACAGGACATTCGTGAATAGCAAACACTGGACGCGCTCCCTGGTGCCAGAGTCAGGTCTAAACATGGACGCGGCCTCCTGCTGTGCCCAGATCAGTCTTAGGAAAACATGCGAGCCGGCCTCCTGCCTGGTGCCAGAGTTCAGGACTAAACATGGACGCGTGTCCTCCTTGCTCTGGTGCCAGAGTCGGACTAAACAATGACCGGCCTCGCTGGTTGCCAGAGTCAGACTAAACTGACCGCTCCTTCTTGGTGCCAGGTCAGGGACTTAAACATGACCGTGATGCTTCTCTGCTGGTGCCAGAGTCAGGACTAACATGGACCGGCCTCTGCTGGTGTCCAGAGTCAGGACTAAACATTGGCCGGCCTCTGCTGTCGCTGGATTGTCCAGATCGGATCTTAAACATGGTCACGTGCTCCTGGGGTGACTCATGTTAGGACGCAAACATGGACGCTCTCCTCTGCTGGTCGCCAGATCAGGACTAAACAAGGACCGTCCTCCTGCTGGTGCCAGAGCAGTGACTAAAATGGTCGGCCTTCCTGCTTGTGCTCCAGAGTCAGGACTAAAACTGACCGCCTCCTGCTGGTGCCATAGTCAGGACCTAAACATGGAACCGCCTCCTGCTGGTGCCAGAGTCAGGATCTAAAACATGGACCCGGTGCCTCCGCTGGTGTCAGAAGTCAGGACTAAACATGGATCTCGGCTCTCTGCTGGTGCCAGTAGTCTAGGACTTAACATGGACCGGCCTCCTGCTGGTTGCATAAGTCAGGACTAAAACATGGACCGGCCTCCTGCTGGTGCCAGAGTCAGGACTAATGCAGCTTCGGCCAGAGCGCAAGGCGCCTCCTGCTGGTGCCAGAGTCAGACTAAACATGGACCGGCCTCCTGTCTGTAGCCAGAGTCAAGGACTAAACATGGACCGGCTCTCCCTGCTGTGCAGAGTCAGGAGCTAAACTTGGCGTGCCCTGCTGTGCCAGAAAGTCAGCGACTAAACAGGGACTCGGCCTTACCTGTCGGTGCCCGAGCTAGGACTAAACATGGACGTTTGCTCCTCCTGTGCTGCGAGTCAGGGACCTACAACATGTGATCCAGGCTCTCCTGCGCCCTGAGTAGGAACATATGCCTTGTGGCAGAGTAGGACTAACATGACGCCTTACTGGCGCGGTAGTAAATGTTGCGTTTCAGTTTCTTGCTAGCTAAAATCTGGAAACATTCTTCCCTGAGGATGTGAGACAGGTTCTCCACTCTGGCAATGTTTCAAAATCTAAGCTAAAAATCTTTTTTTTGTTTGGCTGTGCATATGACTGAAATTGATTTTCTTTGCACTCTCTCTTTGGTAAGTCTTGAACTGTTTGTGATTTCTTTCTTTTGTGATTTTCGTGTACAAGTGGCTCTACACAATGAAACTTGCCTTGAATGTTGGCGCAAACCCATTATCATGTGTTTTGGGAACTCGTCATTTTACACGTCCCACTAAATTTTTTGAATCAATTGTACTGGTGCCTAAAAACCCTCTACCGCAAGACACAGTGGAATGGATTACCTTTGAACGTACTCCTTGCAGCTGGCATAACAGGCCTCCAACAATTAGGACTGGTACTAAGATCATAATCCGACAAACGCACAATTGGAACACATCGGGACTCATTTTGAAAACAGACAAATTAAAAACAAAAACAATGAACAAAATGCCAAATTATTCGCTTACTTAATATGCTTAAAATTCCTCTTTTTTTTCTGATTCCACTCCCTCAATGTTTCTACTTTTACTCCTAATTGCCTCATGTCTTACTTTTTACCTTTACTTGCTTCAAGTTCTACTTTTACTCCTTTACTTGCCTTCATGTTCTTTACTTTTAACTCCTTTACTTTGCCTCATGTTCTACTTTTACTCTTTACTTTGCCTCATGTTTCTACTAACCTGGTCCAGCTTCGATCTTGAGGGGTTTTTGTATGTTTTTTCCCCTTCTGTTGTTGTGCTGGTTGTTTTGTTTTGATTATCTATTTCGTAATCATGAAAAAATAAAATAGAGCAACAAAAAAAAGATCTCTCGTAATGCTATGTAAACATAACTTGTGCTCATTTGCCCCCAAAAAAAGAAACAACAACCAAAACAGAAAGAGAATGAACATATTCTGTGATAACGATGACGCAGTAATAAACACGGTGCTGTTTCGTCACACGCGTTCAGGAAAAGGCAGATGAAGTGTCTTGCCCAAGGACACGACGCGAGTGAGGAGCTTGTAATGTCTGCTGAGTGGGCGTGGCTCTTGACAGAAGGTGCTCGTCGCTGTCCGCGGTCTATTCATCAGTCTGACATCACGTCTGCGAGCGCGCGTGACGACGGACACGCTAAAACCCGAGCCGGGGCGGGGGGGCTGGGGGGCTGGGCACGGAGGCAGGTGTGGGGAGGCAGGTGTGGGAGCGCCCCCCGTCGGAGAGTCCTTCATCTGAGGTCCTGTTTGCTCCGGGCCAGATAACATCGCTCTGTGAAAGGAGCGAATGTAAGAAGGATGGGACGAGCAAGCGAGCGAATGTGGGCCGTGTTTGGCTTTGATGTTGGTGAAAACGTGGTGTTTAGTGGGACGTTGGGCCCCCCTCGGGACGTTCGAGAATAACCCAGTATGGTGCGGAAAATATATATTCAGAGGCTTAATACATTTCTCATATTAGTGCAGGAATGTATGTTAATACATAGTAATAATAATAATAATAATAATAATAATAATAATAATAATAATAATAATACAACAAATAATAAAATAATAAATAAATAAATAATAACAACAGTAACAAGAAGCATAATATTAATAATAACAATAATCATAAAAATAATGATAATAATAACAATAATCATAATGTGCATAATCATAATGATAATTGATAATAATAATTGATTCAAGAACACATATTATGCATTATTTGTATTTTACTTTGGAGCTGAAAATGATGTATCCACACACATTAATTACATGACAGGCGTTCCCCTTATAGTTAGCGCTCCCTCTACTGGCAGCAGAGGGAATTGCCATGGGTAAATAAACAAAAGAGCGTTCCCCGACGACGCTGATGCTGTTGTAACAAACGTGATTTGAGGCCGTGGTGATGATTTATGGAGTTAAAAACCTCCTTGAGCTCCGCCTTTGACGCCACAAATCTGGGAGGCGGTTTGTAAAGCTCAGAGGGAGAGAGACTTACTAAACTGGAAGAATGGAAACGAACTTCAACTCGCAATCAAACATGAGCTCAAGTGAACGAACCTGATTGGACAGCTTGTCTGTCTCGGTGCAGGTGTTAACATCAGGTTCACAACTACAAACGCAAACATGCGCCACACAAGGAAATACATGTTTACAGTGTTGACTTATGTAAACGCCATTGCCTGAATGTATTTGTATTTATTTCCATCTCCATTAGACGTGAAAGCGCAGCTATTCTTCCCGCGGCCGCCGTTTTATTTGTCATCCTTTTAGTTCCTCCTTTCTTTCCATTCTAATTGATTGATGTTACTTCATGTTCTTGTGTTCTTTTGTTTGTTCGGCTGTTTGTGCAGTCTTTGTCTTTGTTTGCCATTGTCTTATTGATATGCTTTCTCTCATTAATAATATGTAGTCTAAAAAAAAATCATGTTCACAACTGCTGAAATAAAACAACAGACGGGACATAGTCGAGTCCGAGTCCAAGTCCAAGTTCTATGCTTTGAGTTTCAGGTCATTTCACTCAATACAGAACTACCAAATACAGCGTGTCGTTTTGAAATATCCCGGCGTAAGATTTGGGAAGTGTTTGTTACACTTCAGTTTGTGAAAATAAACACAGAAAATCTGACGATCAACTGTAAAGACAGACAGAGCTCTAAGTCCAAGTCAAGTCCCAAGTCCAAGTCATTTTGCCCGTCTTGACCTCTGGAAAATAATATTACGGTGTCAGGCCATTCGGAAAATATTTTAAAAGACAAAGTACTGTCGACGTTGACTCAAGCATTTCACATACAGTTTGTAAAATCACCAGCGTATTTATCATTCAAACAGAGCACTCAAAATGCTGGACTTCTGGTGGTCCCAAGAGTCTCTAAAAGCACAATGGGAGGTCGAGCGTTTAGCTACAAAGCTCCTGTGTTGTGGAATCACCTGTCCATGTTGAAGAGGCCGACACAGTCTCCGACACAGTCTCTTCATCTAAGACCAGGCTGAAAACGTTCCTCTTTGAAATGGTTTATGGTCAGGCCAGTTAGGAACAGAAATAAAATAGATGCTGGGACAGTCTCCATTTGCTAATTTCCTGTGAACATTGTTTGATCTGTTTTTCACTGTCGCTGTTGTCATTTTGGGCATTACAACTGATTTGAATATTTGGTTTTAACGATGTTATTTTGTTTAAAGAAAGTCTCTGTACTAAAGTTGTTTGTACTAAATATAAAGTTCCAGTGCTTTACAGTCTCTGCTCTACTGCTCTAACCCAGCGCTACCTTTGACCTTTTGACTGTTGAGCAACTTGGCATTGACAGAAAGCCGTTCAGTGAGAAATCTGCCATCATTTCTGCGCTAACTGTGCTAAGGTGCACGCTGCAAACTCCAAAACAAGCAGCACGAACTTGCTCGTGCAAAAAAAAAAAAAACTGGCCAAACCTGTCCCGAAGCGTGTTGTAAACTCCAAAACAAGCAGCACGAACTTGCTCGTGCAAAAAAAAAAAAAACTGGCCAAACCTGTCCCGAGCTTGTGCCTGTGTGTGGCCGCCTTCGCTCAGCGGGCGCTGGAGCAAAACATCCGAACTTTGATTCAACACAGACAAACCCAGATGGAGATAAGGCGTGTTTTCGCAGGGCGGTCTTGTTTTCGGAGCGTGGCGCGGCCAGGGCTTTTGCGGAGGCGGGGACGAAAACCAAGCGCGCGGGACAGGCTGGGACCGGTCTGAGGAACCTGCTCCCGGTCCGACGCGCGATCGGAGATTCCCCCCCCAAAACCGATAAGAGATCGGCGCGTCGTGTTTGCGTGTTCTCCAGGTCGCCCAGATCACGATAACGCACATTAAAGGGCGGAGACGGGCTTTTGTTTTTGGGTGGGCAGGTTGTCACGGAAACGGAGATCAAGTTAGTCGCATTTCTGGCGGAGGGTCTCGTCGCCGTGTGTCTTTGACTGAATGAACGGTAAACTTGTCATTTTTCCAGTTAAAACAATCAAACAGTTCGACACAGCTCGATAGGTTTAATGCCATTCTGTGAGAGATTCCAGGCAATGTCCTTGGGCAAGACACTTAACCCGCAAAAAAAAAAAAGAAAGTGACCATTTGTAACGGACGTGAACTGACCACCAGCAGTAAATCTGTTCATCTTCATCAACACCTGGAGTAAAACATTCAACACCTTTTTAAAACTCAATATTCAACAATTCACTTTGAAAACACGACAAAAACAATTTGACCAAAGGATACGTTGAAGTTGTACGTTATTTTGGCTTCATGACACAATCAAGGACTGGACCGACATTGTACTGGACATTCACACTTGATTTGAAAATGAACATATTTAACAGAATTTGGACTAAATGTGTCTTAATTTTCTATTCTTTCTTTTTATTCTCCTTGGAAATCCTCTACATCTGGTCTGGTCCACGAAAGTAAAACTGAAAGATGAATCAAAGGTGGTGGTTGTGTTGGTTTCAATGGTGCAGGAAGTAAAATCATTCTGGTTTAGGACAAAAAAAGAGCGCCACGTGAAGCGTTCTGACCAATCAGCACAATGGCGTCTACAGTGGCGCGGAGAGCAACTTTGAAGGTTCAGAACGGGGAAAAAGAATCCCAAAGTCTGCCCTTTGTGAAATGTGTCGGCCCCTGTCAGCCAAACACTAAAATGTACACTGTGATCGATGGGAGCATTCTGCAGTGGTGACTAATCAAACTCACATCAAGATGGTGCATTTACCAGGTATTATTTTTTTTAAAATTATTATTTATTATTGTTTTTATTTATTTTTTAATATCACATTATTATTATTTTATTTTATAATTTTGTATTATTATTATTATTATTTATTATTGTTTTTATTTATTTATTATTATTACATTATTTTGTATTATTATTTTGTTTGATTATTATTATTATTATTATTATTGTTTTAATCTATTTTTTATTATTACATTATTTTGTGTTATTATTATTGTTGTTGTTATCATTATTATTATTATTATTATTGTTATTGTTTTTATTTATTTATTATTATTACATTATTTTGTATTATTATTTTTGTATCAAAACAATAATAATAATAATCATACAAAATGTATACATAAAAAATGTATTAAAACAATAATAATAATAATCATACTTTTTTATTATTATATTATTTTGTGTTATTATTATTATTATTAATATTATTATTGTTGTTGTGATTATTATTATTATTATTATTATTATTAGTATTATTATTATTATCATTATTATTAATTATTATTATGTGGTCTGCTCACATTTATTTAAAACATTGCAATAGCCTCCATTGATCCTGTCAGGCTTTAGAAATAAAACTCGGGGTAAATTGCTTCATTCTCGGGCCGGTGGCACAACAGCGCTGAATGCTGCCTGTCTGTGCCGGCTCTCGCTCTCTCATTTTTGGACTGAAAAAGTCAACAATATCAACTATAAGCAGTAAAACATGCAAAGCTTTCAAAAATGATCGGTTCACAACAAAGTCACAATACATCAAGGGTTGACGAGCCGCAGCCATACATCTGTTTGTGCGCTTTTAGGGGACGGACAGGAAATGCACTCGAATGACAGGCTAATTGTTAGATCGCGCGGGATGTTATGACTGCATCTTATAGAGCCGACTCTCTCTCGGCGTTAAGAGCGGCGGCGGCATCACGTCCTTCAGCGCACACTACATGCTATAATCTTATATCCATATTCACTCGCTGGTAAACAACCACGAGCTGAGATCAACTTCAGCAGAAACATTACAGCTTTTGTAAGTGGATTTGAAAGGAGACATATTATTCGAACATTTTACCCATGTTATAATTGTTTTCGCTTCTCAATTTTGAGTGATTCATGTTTGTGAGCTTATTCTCCAGCTTTCCACACGCCACTACTCTGTTTACTTTGTTTTGATGTGTGATTCGCGCAGCAGCCAGCCGTGTTCTGGACTCATTTTGAAGGATAAAAACCCGCCGCTCTCCACGGTCGGGGTCGCCAGCTTGGTCCAGCAGAGGGAGCTTGGTCGTGATGAGCAGCGCTTCAGTTTTCAACCAAGAAGTCAGCGTCTTTTATTGAGTTGTTTTAGATCAATTTAGCAATTTGTGATGTCCAAAATACAAAATACAGATCCGCCGTTGTTCTGGATTACAACTCTAGCAGACAAAAGGCTCAATCTGCTTTAAGATGTAATAACAAAGGTAAATATCCGTTATCGGCCACAGCAGTAACACAAATATTGGTACCGGCTCCATATTGGACCATCTGCATCTGTTGCTCCTCCTCTCGTTCCCTCTGCTCTCTGTGCAGAGTGTAGGGGCCTGCTCGTACCTGCCCGGGGCCCGTCCTGCTCCAGCTCACTAAACAATCATTCCAGGTGTGTCCAGAGTGACCTTCCATCAGCGCGGTGGCGTCACTCCTCGTGTTTGTCACATTTGTCAGGATTATCTTTCTGAAACGGAGCAGCAGGGAGGAGTTCTCCCAGGCAGACCCTCCACCGCGAACAAGAGGGCCGCAAACACACGAGCTGCACCGCGAACATGAGGGCCGCAAACACATGGCACCGCGAACATGAGGGCCGCAAACACACGAGGGCCGCGAACCACGAGCTGCACCGCGAACATGAGGGCCGCAAACACACGAGGGCCGCGAACACACGAGCTGCACGCGAACATGAGGGCCGCAAAACACAAGGGCCGCGACACACGACTGCACCGCGAACATGAGGGCGCGAACACACAAGGCCGCAAACACACGAGGGCCGCGAACCACGAGCTGCACCGCGAACACACGAGCTGCACCCGCAACTAGAGGGCCGCGAACACAACAAGGGCCGCAAACACACAAGGCCGCGAACACACGAGCTGCACCGCGAACATGAGGGCCGCAAAACACACGAGGGCCGCGAACACACGAGCTGCACCGCGAACATGAGGGCCGCAAACACACGAGGGCCGCGAACACACGAGCTGCACCGCGAACATGAGGCCGCAAACACACAAGGGCCGCGAACACACGAGCTGCACCGCGAACATGAGGGCCGCAAACACACAAGGGCCGCGAACACACAAGGGCCGCAACACACGAGGGCCGCGAACACACGAGCTGCACCGCGAACATGAGGGCCGCAAACACACAAGGGCCGCGAACACACGAGCTGCACGCGAACATGAGGCCGCAAAAACACACAAGGGCCGCGAACACACAAGGGCCGCAACACACGAGGGCCGCGAAACACACGAGCTGCACCGCGAACAAGAGGGCCGCAAACACACAAGGGCCGCGAACACACGAGCTGCACCGCGAAATGAGGGCCGAACACCACAAGGGCCGCAAACACACGAGGGCCGCGAACACCACGAGCTGCACCGCGAACACCGAGCTGCACCGCGAACATGAGGGCCGCGAACACACAAGGGCCGAACACACAAGGCCGCGAACACACGAGCTTGCACCGCGAACAGAGGGCCGCAAACACACAAGGGCCGCGAACACACGAGCTGCACCGCGAACATGAGGGCCGCAAACACACAAGGGCCGCGAAACACATGAGCTGGCACCGACAAACATGAGGGCCGCAAACACACAAGGGCGCGACACACAAGGGCCGCGAACACATGAGCTGCACCGCAAACATGAGGGCCGCAAACACACAAGGGCGCGAACACACAAGGGGCCGCAAACACAGGGCCGCAAACACACAAGGGCCGCACACCAAGGGGCCGCGAACACATGAAGAGGGGCCGCAACACACAAGGGCGCGAACACATGGTGCACCGCGAACATGAGGGCGCAAAGCACACAAGGGCCGCGAACAACAAGGGCCGCAACACACGAGCTGCACCGCGAACAGAGGGCCGCAAACACACAAGGGCCGCGAACACACAGGGCCGCAACACATGAGGCCTGCACCGCAACATGAGGGCCGCAAACACACAAGGGCCGCAAACACACGAGGGCCGCGAACACACGAGCCGCATCACCAACATGAGGGCCGCGAACACACGAGGGCCGTGAACACACGAGCTGCGATGTCCCAATGTCATTGAAGGCTGGGTCAAATGCAGACCACTGAGTTCTCTTCAAGGACAACACAACGCGGACCATAACCTTCTGCCTTAGAGATATTTACCACCTCATTCGACAAACACGGGGTCAGTAACGTGCCCCCTAATCCCACACATTCATTCCTTCACTCACTTTCACGTGTCACTTTCTAAACTCTCACTCGTCCTTCCTCCGCCGGCGCCGCGGGTTTCTATTTTCTGCAAAACGCCCGAAATCCAGGAGTGTGAAAAAGCGTCTGATTTCCTCATCAACAGAGTGATTGGCCACGCTCGGGATTAGACTAACGGGATTGGAAGGGAATATTGACTTTATATTTAGAGTCTGCCATATCTGCACTCATCATCGTGAGACGGAAAAACAAAACGCCGCGCCGCCGAAACGCTGTCCTCCACGTGCCGGTAACCGCAGCAAAGTCGCAAGAAAAAGTCAGACATTACGCTCATTTTATACGTAACTGGTATGTTTTTTAAAGTAAAAAAACATAAAAGCTCTTCTAGATTGACAAAGTGAGTGGAATTTTAAAAAGGTTAGAGAAGTTGGATACGATTGTTTGGCAATAATTAAGACTCTTTGCGTGATCTGAACAAAACGGCGTGTTATTATATTTATATATTGAACATTGCAGGACTCTTGGCTTGGTCATGGTTTTTTTTGTTTTATTTTTGAGTTCATACTGTGCCACGGGTTTTCGCTTCCAAGCCTCGCAATGTGCACCGAACCCATGTCATGCCTCACTCTGGCCACAAGGACGCTCGACGCGTTGGATCTTTGTTTGTGTCGCTCATTTTGGAACGACGGGGCGGGTTCAAGGGCGGTCTCATGGACAATCTTCCGGCAAACCATAGATTCTCAGCCTGTATTATTATTATCATCATCATCATCATCATCATCATCATTATTATTATTATTATCATTATCATTATTATTATTACTATTATTATTATTATTATTATTATTATTATTATTATTATTATTATTACTATTATTATTATTATTACTATTACGATTATTATTATTATTATTATTATTATCATTATTATTATTACTGTTATTATTATTATTATTATTATTATTATTATGTTGTTTTTATTTAGTATTTTAATATCTATTCAACTTAGATTTTTAGGATTTTTTTTTTAGGAAATTTTTATTTTAGGAAAACTGTAGGAAAATGACAGGAAGTGACATCACACCAGGGACATTTCTTATTCCAGTCAAAGTTTAAGCAGAATTTACACAAACAAACAACTGTCGAAATATGAATTCAACAAAATAAAGTCGCTCTCATATATTATTATTTGTCAATAAAAATACTTGTGACATTAGATGAGTTTTGGCCCAGTGGTTGCTGGGTAATTTCCTACTGTGATGTCATCAATTACAAACAGGAAGTGAAATTAAACTTAAAAAATTTGCTATTCTGTGATGACATTTTTATACATTTTAGTTCAATGAGTCGTCCGACCTGCAGGGGGCGCTTTAAATGTCATTAGACTGGATGCGTTCAGAGTAAAGCGTTTATAATATATACATTTATAACTCTTTTAAACTCGACTGCTCAAAGTGACAAGGTTCACGCTCACGTTTATCGTCTCCCTTCATGACCTCCAAGGAAAGCCAGACGAGACGTGTGACCGGAACCTTTGATCAGACTCACATCGGGAAAACGAGCGTTATCAAAGTGAGTCGAGCGTTCACGTCTGGAGAAGGTGTTCATCTGAAGTGAGTCGTTCATCCACTCACTCACTCACTCACTCACTCACCCACCCACTTCTCCAGAGATGTGTCGAATCTGTAAACGTGTGTTCGTCATGGTTCAGGGGCTCCTCCACACCTCCACACACCTCCACACACCTCCACACACCTCCACACACCTCCACACTCCTCCACACACCTCAACACATCCCCACACTCCTCCACTCTCCTCCACACACCTCCACACACCACCTCAGCCACCTCCAATCTCCTCCAACACCTCCAACACTCCACACACCTCCACCTACTCTCCACACACCTCCAACTCTCTTCACACTCCTCACACACTCCACACATCTCACAGTCCTCCACACCCTCACACACCCTCCACACTCCACACACACCTCACATACCTTACACACCTCCTCCACACACCACCTCCACACACCTCCACACCTCCACAGACCTCCACTATCACCTCCACAACACCTCACACACTCACACACCTCCACAACCCTCCACACACCCCACACACCTCCACACACCTCCACACACCCCACACACCTCACACCACCTCCACACACCTCCACACACCTCCAACACTCCTCCACACACCACACACCTCCACACTCACACTCCACACACCTCCACACACCTCCACACCACCTCCACACAGCCTCCACACTCCTTCCACACACTCTCCACACACCTCCACACACCTCCACACACCCACCATCACCTCACAAACCCTCACACAACCTCCACACACTCCACACACCCCACACACTCCACACTCCTCCACAACACCCTCCACACACCTCACAACCTCCAACACATCTCTCCAACACCTCCACACACTCATCCACACAACTCCACCCACACACCTCCACACACCCCACACACTCCACACATCCTCCACACACCTCCACACACCCCCAACACCTCCACACACCTCCACACACCTCCTAACACCTCACACACCCCAGACATCTCTCACACACCTTCCACACACCTCCACACACCTCCACACACCTCCACACACCTCCACACACCTCCACACATCTCCACACTGAATCCTCCACTGGCCTGTGACTTTATTACACACTTCAGAAGATATATGAAATCAAAAGCCATTTAAACCTTGTTAATAAACATGAGTTGATTGGGGCAGCAGTAGCTCAGTGTTCATCCACGGAGCCACAGGTTGTTCAGTTCAAATCCCGCTCACCCCAGACTGTGATGTGTCCTTGTCTCCTTCGTCCTTTTGTGTGTTGATGTTCGTGGCATTTGAGTACCCATCAAAGAAGCAAAAGTTGCTGATTTTACCAGTATCTTCAATTCATGGGTTTGAAGTAAATTCACACTCACTACTGCCATCTTGAGGACAAAAGTCGCATGTTCACTGTGGGCAGTACCAACAAAAAGTCTCAAAACAAATGATTCTTTCTCTTCCGTTTGTCCATAAATGTTACCGTGGTGAGAAGGGACCAGTGGACTTACAGAGACCACTCCAGACTGAGGCGGAGCTGTGTGTTTCAGGTCGTTAGTAGCTTCCTAATGCTAGTGGCTATGCTAATAAACGTTAGCCTACTCTCAGACAGTTTTAACGAGCCTCATTTCCAACTCTCCGGGTGTTGTATTTTAGGATCAGACACAAAGTCCGTGCTCTTGAAAGCTTTGAGGGCGTGTCCGGTGCAGAGGGGGCGTGGACGAGGAAGAGCAGATGGAAATGTCCACAAAAGTCGCTGTAGACACGGATCAAAAGCCCAGAACTTCATTTTCAGTTCCATGCTCTGTCTTCCATGACTATCGAACAGCGAAGAGGCAACAGCATGTGTGACGGTGTTTTTCAGTCCTCTGTGATATTCCCCTTTCTCTTTTCCTCAGCAACCACATTTGTTTCGATACGGACGGACCACGGGTGTCCCTAATCCACCTGTCAATCAAGCCCATCTGCACTCGCCGAGATGAGACCAGTGACCAGACGCATATCTGGTCACTGGTCCGACTAGCGAAGCGTTTTGAAATGACAAAAACAACTAAAAGCAAAATAAATCCGACTGCTGCAAAGATGGTGAATACGCTGAAGGAAAGTGTGGACGGAGTGGAGCGCCATTGTGGGCAGAACAATCCCTCTCAGTGCTGCAGCGTGAGCTGAATGGACAGAGCGAGCGAAGCAGTGATGAAGAGGAGACGGCTCCATTAATGACAGAGGACAGAGTCTGGTCCAGAGTCTGGTCCAGAGTCCGGTCCAGAGTCCTCAGACTGAGACACAATTGTCCACAGTCGTTTACACTGTGGACTATGAACTGAAGGACTGTCCGGGACTTCACACGACGATGGAACACGAGGATGTTTTACTCGGGCGCTGCAACACATAAATGACTCAACGGATTCACAATGTTTATCTTTAGCTGATTTTTATTGTCTAGAAACGTGAAAAACAGAACTAGAAAATCACTACATGAGCCTGACGCAGATGCATATGCTGATGTTCTTGGCGCTTCTCTTCTCAAAAAACGCAATTAGAATGAAGAAATCTGCAATTAAAATACAAAGAATGATAAAAAAGAAACGCAATGCAACAGAGACTAGACCTAAATGTCAAAAATAAAAGAAGACAATGCAGACAGAATGATGAAATTACGTGAAAATTAGTCGCACTTTGAAACAAGATGTCCCTTTGGTCACCTGCAGTCATTGCAATGTTTGGATCTTGGGTTTATGAGCTGATTCCACTAAAGTATGTCTCTGTAAAGCTCTGTGTGTGTGTTGTTTGTCTGTTTTCAATCAGTGCCCATTCAAAGCTTGAGGGCAGTAAAAGAATGTTACTTAAAAGTGCTGCAGTCACATTAGACGGAGCAAGAATCCTGCAAAAGAAGGTCTGAAGCGATCACATTATTGACCTGCGTTGTACTGCGGGAATCGTCTTCTCGGGTTGAAAGGCGTGACCGGGATTATCTTAATGAAATCTTAATGAAATGAGCCATTATTTATTATTGAAATGTGCATTATCTGCGTGCTGTTGTTTCTACAGTTTATTGCTGTAACTTCTTCTGGTTGAATCCAACACACGAAACATCCCCGTCCATGTGTTTCAGTCACGTGACTTTATTCGTTGTCACATGTTGCAGACGTCACATGTTGCAGACGTCACATGACTTTGTGTCTGATCCTAAAATATAACCCCCGGAGAGTTGGGAATGAGGCTCGTTAAAAACTGTCTGCGAGTAGGCTAAGGTTTATTAGCATAGCCACGCAATAATATGTAAACTAGCATTAGCATTAGCTGCTAACTAGCTGAAGCAAACAGCTCAGTCTGGAGTGATCTCTGTAAGTCCACTGGTCCCCCCTGACCACAGTCAAACGGGGTCTTTGGGGACGTGACAGAAGAGAAAGAATCTTTTGTTTTGAGACTTTTTGCCGGCGCCACCAACAGTGAGCATGCAGCTTTAGTCCTCAAGATGGCAGTAGTGAGAGTGTACCGTCACTTCAGACCCATGAATACATTATACTTTTCAAAGTACTGAGGGCTAACACTGTGACTAACATCCGTGTATATTTGTGTTTAGTGTCAAATCAACGGAAGGGTATTTTTGAACAATAAAACGCCTGCAAATTGAATGAATGCTAATACGACCACATTCCATAACAGGCAACGCAGTAGCATCTCCATGGTGATGAGCAGGTAGCGCACCCTGGAAAAGTCCTTCACAGTCGACGAGCCCAGACCACGAAGGTCCACGAAGCAGTGCCATATCAGCGTGGAATGGAATAAATCTTATAAACAAACGCATTCAAAAGTCCAAAATGGAGCCTCAAAGACATTTACAAACGTATTTTATATTATCGTTTATTTAGATTATGCATTATTATATTATTTCACCTTTATTTAACCAGGACTTCCCACTGAGACTCAGGTGTTCTTTGACACGAGGCAGCAGACGACACATTTTTAGCTTTTACTCCACAAATACTTCCAGAAACGCTGACCGCACAGACGTAAGACACTTCACCACAAACTGCGCTCTGTGTGAAACTCAGACACAGTTTTGAGGCTAAACGAATACTGAACCTGTGATATTCCTTTGATGTGCCTACAGTATGTACAGTACTGAGAGAAAGAGGGGGGAGGGGCTGTCGAGGAGGTGGAGGAGGTGGAGGGGGGAGGGGGGGGGGGGGGAGTCTGGGGTGGAACAGGTTTTTCCAAAAGGCTCTGGGCCGTCCATCGTCTCTCCGTTTTCAATTCCACCTGCTCCGCGCGGTTAATTGTGTTTCAGGATGATTTGATGTCTGTTTTAGCGTTTTCCTGACCCAGAACTGACACGAGCGGCGCGTTTCTGTCGAGACCGACGGGACCAACACTTATCGGATATATTTTGTCACATATTAAAGCAGCCGTCCAGTGCACCTCCCTCTTTGTGCCTCTGCTGATTGAGATTCAAGAAAAATGGCATTAATCAATGGGCTTCAGTGTTGTTTGTGCTGTTACTGGACGGTTAAAGGCCCTGAAGCTAACATTTTTCCTTGTACGAGTAAGAACATTGCACTTGTGCGCCGTCTCCAACAATTCTTTTTCATTTATTAAAGTAAAATCTGTTGCTTCAGTCCGGAAAACTTGTAAAAGCAGCTCGCGGGGTCAAAATGAGACCACTGTGTGCCGTCTGCATCGACCGCGAAACAGGATGTAACGCCGGCGTTCCGTTAGCATGGTTTTTTTTAACACGCTGGCCTCGGAAAGTTGTGAAAAGCTCTCAGAAACTCGTTGCGACGAGTAATCGGGAATCTCGGAATGGTTTGGACCGCAACATTCACACTTTGCACATTCGCCGCATCAAAATGGAGACTGGACCAGGACTAAACCCAAAACTGAACCTGGACTAGACGAGGAACAAAACCAAGTCCACATCAGGAGTAAAATGGGCTCAATTTAGGTCAAAATAACGACAAGTTTGAACTTCCGGCGCCTTAAGATGAGCTAGTAAACGCCAAGTACAGCGACTTTAACGTGTTTTACCATTAACAAATAAACAAATGAATCAATAAGTTATGACAGACTTGAAATCGTCATAAAACACACACATAAAGGCACATTTTTGTATTTTGCATGCCGTCGCGGTAAACTTACAATAAACTGTTTGGGCCCCGTTGCGTCACATTTCAGCCAATAAGAGTAAGTCTGTCATTTTGCACAACACAATAACCGACCCTTGAACGTAGGTTTTTCACAGTTTCGACGACACCGTCTCGAAGCCTGGAAAAACAAAGGAAACCCTGTCGGACCGGTCCCGTCACCGGAACGGCACAAATCCATCTCAAACCGAGCGCTGGATGTGACGCGAGCCTGTTTGAGGAGCGCGCGCAAACACAGATGATACCTGGCGACGGGCTCCCGCGACGGGTTCCCGCGACGGACGAGCCGCTCCGTAACCCCGGGGTTAATCACCGATCCGGGTGGGACGCAGGACCAACACGAGAGACCGAGGAGCGTCACAGGCAACAACCTTGACCGTTTGTACGTCATGAATGGAAAAGCAGTTGTACTTTCACTTTGATATTTCGATACGAGATGTGTTTTGAGCGTGACGATGGAAACACGTCACTGCAACGAAGGAAAAGCAGTCGAGTGTCCATGTTATTACTTAATAGTCTTCTTGCTGGTGTTTGACTTGTTTGTGTGACCATAAAATGACCCATGTACCGTAGGGTATTACCGTGCTAGTACTGGTTCGTTTGGCGTTCTCGTTTGGGAGTTCTTGAAGCCAGAGCTGTGTTTTTAGCGTGGTTCCTTGACAATTTCGATGGTGTTACTGTGACGTGTGGCTCTGCTGATTTGAGATCCACGCCCGACCCAACATCATCGAGCTCCTGTGCCATCGTTCTAGAGCTTTATGGCCCGTCACAACACCTGCGCGTGTTCAAAATGATCCCTGACAACCGCGTGTTTCAGATGAATTGAGAGTGTTTCCATAAGTGTGGGATTTTTACCATTTATTTTGAACAACAACAACAACAACAACAACAACAACAACACAATGACACACATGGTCATTTCTCTCTTGGTTTTGAAACTTCTTGCTTTGAATGAAATTAACTCATTCAGTTTGAACTCATTATGAACAGAATCATTAATTCTCTTTTCTACTTTAAGTTTTATGACCTGTTACATTTTCCATTTCCTGATTCAGCAGCAACACCTTTGTCTATAGATTGTTCTGGTTGTAGCCCAGTTTAGACCAGTTTAGCACAGTTTAGCCAGTTTTGTGTGTGTGTGTGTGTGTGTGTGTGTGAGTGTGTGTGTGACGAGAGGATGAAGGGATGAAACAGAGTTGGTTTCATGACCCCAGGTGTCTGTGATGGGACGAGAGTGAAGGGGCCCGGGACGTTCTGTGTGTGTGTGTGTGTGTGTGTGTGTGTGTGGAGGAGGAGGGGGGGCGCAGGGAGGCTCTGGAGGTGCAGTGTCAGCTTCCATCAGTTCCCTCGGAGCTGTGAGTTTGTGAGTTATGAGCGATCGTTTACACACCTCGGCGACACACGGCTCCAGAGACTCCGGAGCCTCTGGAGCCTCCGGAGTCTCCGGAGGTTCCAGAGGTTCCAGAGGTTCCAGAGGTTCCAGAGGTTCCAGAGGTTCCAGAGGTTCCAGAGGTTCCAGAGGTTCCAGAGGCTCCAGAGGCTCCAGAGGTTCTTTCTGATCGATCACGAAAAAGACAAAAATGAACGTTAGAGTTATTTTTAATTCACTGTATTTGTCCTTTCACAGACGGCAGTGACTCTAAAAAAAACACAGATTAATCAACACACGTCAAGATGTTTGAGATGATCATTTTTCAAAAAAAATCACACCTAATATTGGGTTAACTGATTATTCTAGTTTTCTGATTTTACTGTCCAAATAAATGATCCTCACGACGTTTGTTTTGTTTGGTATTAGTCATTCATTTTATAATTTAACTAAAAATGCCTTTAAAAGCACTGTTAGATCCGATCCGACCCGTAACTTGGAGCATTCGACGTCACCCTGCTTGTCTCCATGGAAACAGACAATAATGCCGTCTTGTGGAACATTCCAGGCACGGACGAATGACACACAAATGTACTTAATACTGATGACGTTTATTGGGAGGTTTCAGTAGAAGGTTGAAGGTCGAAGCCGAGCGTTTAGACTCGTTTTGATGAAGGAAAACACGAAACCAACAGAAAATGCAGAAGACACGAGAGCCGAGCGATGAACGTCAAACACCATGGAACCCGAGTTGATTTGACTTGTTTTTACATTGGGTTTTGTTTTCAGATCCAACAGGAAATATCCAAAATGAAAGTCCAAACAAGTTGAACTTTATCATGATTTATTTGGAAATGGCTCCACAAACAAACTTGCCATATTCATCTTGTACCTTCAGGTCCTTTCCATCAACAATGACAATCGCGTATTTGGACTTTGTGCCAGTTTTCGTTTCATGTGAATAGGCATAACAAGTAACTGCAGCGATGTTGACCATAAACGAGCTCAAAACGTTTGCTTTTTGACAGTTAAAAGACACAATTTGGTGTTTTTAACAGGAATATTGGAAAGCAAACTGCACGCATGATGCACCTGATCATTGTACAACAATAAATCACACATTGACAAAACATTTGACCCAGAACCCGATCAGAAATAAATATTAACGGCCTTTTAATTGTGCTGTGATGTCGTTTGAAGCCCTACAACACGTGCACATTTGTTTAGCTCAGTTGAACTTAACGCTGAAGTGTCAAAAGCTTGAATAAAGAACAAACATTGGTCATTTAAACAATGTCCAACTTCAAAACCGCTGACCCCGTATGATCCATAAATTGCCTTTTGCCGGGACATGTCTGGGGGGACGGACACCTCAAAGAGAAACCTCAAAGCCTGGCTCTGCTCCGGATGAAAGCCCCTTTGAGTTGGCGCTCCGGTCGTTCCAGCGCCGCTCAATCCGACTCGATTCGCTTTAATTCCCCCTGGTCCGGCCGAGAAGTTTGTCCGCGACGTAACGCCAGTCTGCGGGGTCTCCCCTCCAAGCGCGGCCCCTGCAAAAACACAGACGCAAGAAGGACAACGTGGGCGGAGGGTGTCAGCGAACGGGTCAAAGAGTCGCGTCCGACGGGCGTTTGGCGATGGGGAAAACGGCTTCGGCGGCATCGTTAAAGAGCGAGGGGTGTCGATATGCAGATGTTACTGTGTTGCCTAGCGATGCACTGTCGTAAAGTATCCATCTCTTTGGAGCAGGGGGCGCCACCAGCTCAAACCGGGCTTCACCGTGCCATTTTGCAGGGTTAAAGCTTCGATTACGCGCTCACGAGGGGCAATGACGTTTCCATGGCACCAGCGGAGAAGCTAGCATGCAGAGTTTGCATGTTCTCCCAGTGTCCGGCGAGATTTCAATGTTAATTTTATTTTTGATTAGAACATAACAACAGCAACAACAACATGAGTTGGATTGGTAGAACATAAAGCAAGTAGAAAATGAGGGCGAAGAAGAAGAATTAGAGCGTATTTTGTTCTTGAATAATTGTCTCGTTTAATTAATTTGAACATTGACTTGTCACTTAATCAAGTCTTAGCCGTGCATACAGACGATATCGACTCACTGTTCAATAAATAATCACTTCTGTAATATTTTTGGTGACACTTTTCTGTCGAAATGCATCGCGCTCCGACATTTCGTGACTTACTGCTGCGGCTTACGGCTGCATCCGGAAGAACCGAGAACCCGAGAACCAGAACCAATCCACATCGGCCTCTCCATCTCCTCCTCTGCGCCCCGGAGGAGGCGTTTGGTATCACACTGTTAATGTCTCTATCTGCCAAAAGTGTGAAACGCGTACACCATTCACTTGTCCGTATCTTGAAATATTCTCTTATACGTCGGACCTTTTCTCATTCAAAACATGCATTTATCGCCAACTGTTTACAATGCCCCTCCATTTCGCCGCGGAAAAAGTGCACGTTTGATTTTTTTTTTTTTTTGCGAGCGACTGGAATTTGAAATGACAGTCGGGATGAGCTGTCTCTTCTCTCTCACGCTCCCGAGTCGCTCTCAAAATTCAATCATGGCAGAGCTGTGGCCCCGGGCAGCGCAGGGTGCCACTGTGCCAGGCTGGAAAATCGCCTTTTCCGTGTTATTGGACACACATTTACACTGGGCGCCAAAAGATCAGATGCTTTAACCCTTTGTGGTGCCCTAGTGAAACCGTCAGGGCCGCCCGGGTGCTCACCGGCCCCGGGCCATGTGATTTCTGTACAGGCGTGAAGAAAATTACAAGCACACCTCAAAGGGTTAATGTGATGTCCTGACAACGGGGCAAAGAAGCTAGGGTTAGCACAGAGGGTTTAGCACAGAGGGTTCAGCACACAGAGGGTTTAGCAGAGGGCAGCACAGAGGGTTCAGCACAGAGGGTTCAGCACAGAGGGTTTAGCACAGAGGGTTCAGCACAGAGGGTTCAGCACAGAGGGTTTCAGCACAGAGGGTTTAGCACAGAGGTTCAGCACAGAGGGTTTAGCACAGAGGGTTTAGCAACAGAGGTTTAGCACAGCGGTTTAGCGTTGCAGGTTTAGCGCGCAGGTTTAGCGCGCAGGTTAGCACAGCGGTTTAGCGCGCAGGTTTAGCACAGCGGTTTAGCGCGCAGGTTTAGCGCGCAGGTTTAGCGTGCAGGTTTAGCACAGCGGTTTAGCGCGCAGGTTTAGCACAGCGGTTTAGCGCGCAGGTTTAGCACAGGTTTAGCGCGCAGGTTAGCGCGCAGGTTTAGCGCGCAGGTTTAGCACAGCGGTTTAGCGCGCAGGTTTAGCGCGCAGGTTTAGCGCGCAGGTTTAGCACAGCGGTTTAGCGCGCAGGTTTAGCACAGCGGTTTAGCGCGCAGGTTTAGCACAGCGGTTTAGCGCGCAGGTTTTAGCGCGCAGGTTTAGCACACAGACTCTATAATCACAGCTGAACCTGTGTTGCCAGAGCCTTAACCTGCAGACAGAGACACACCCAAGTGTTTGCCCTTTTCAGTTTGTGTTCAGGCCATGGCTCATGTTCAGCTCCTCCTCCAGAATCCCAGGCTCACTGAGCTGCAGAGGCTGCACTAGCTCTGATTCATGATTGGTGCAGGTCTTTAGGTCGTGACCTCAGATCAGAGTGAGGATAAAGCACAGGTTTAAACACACTGGAGTTCAGCTTTGAATCTGGCAGCACAAAAACACACCAAATGAAATCAAGAATGAAGAAAGATCACAATTGCTTTCAGAAAAGGCTATATTTGATTTAAATATGTTTCCCTTGTACCTTGGACTCAAATCATAATCACATCATGTTTATGGAATATTAAATCAAAGCCTTAATAGTGTCCCTTTAAGTCCCCAAAGTGGTTCTTTAACACCGTACTTTATCTTTGAGTGTGATAAAACAGTTATTTGCTCGTGTGATTAAGACTTGGGTCCACACTGAACAAACCCTGAGGACAAACAAGAGGAAAAGACTCTTAGATGATTGGTGGCTGCGGCTGGAGGCAATGTAAGTGCAGTGTCTTGCCTAAGGGCACGACGACACTGGGCTGAGGACAAATGACTGCTAACGACGCAGTCCTAATGACAAAACATCCTGTGTCACAATCCTCCTCCTCCCCATCAGCCTCTTCATCTCCTCCTCTTCACAGGAGGACATATCTCAAGGCCAAAAACGAACCAAGCCATGTAAAAATGTATAAGCACAATTTTGATACGAAGGAAAAGGCTTTATATTTACTACTACTTTTACTTTTACACTTTTTAAAGGTGTCAGGCGTTTACTCATCAGGATTTGGTGTTAGCGCTCCATCTCCTGGCAGCAGAGAGAATTACCATGGGGAAATAAACAACAGCTAGCTTGCCCTGACAATGCTAATGGCAGTATGAGCAGCAGAAATGCTCAAAACGAGTCTGGTTTTCATTTATGGGCTTAAAAAGAGCTGGGGAAATTTGAAACCAAGTGTTTTCTGAGGCTCAGAGGGAAGAAGATCCCATAATGCAGATTCATCAAACACATGTGAATGAAGCTATATTTTGATGAGTATTTGCCCTTCAGACTGCTGTCCTTTCCCCCGTAACAGCCTCGCTCGTCGCGGGCGTTGCAGAGTTGCAGCAGGTGGAGTTGAATGTTGATTTCCCAAACCGATCAACAACAGTGCTCTGCAGTGGGTCTAGTCTGTCCCGGGACAAAACTCCCCTCAGCTCTTGTCACTTCCCTAACCCCAGTGACCCCCTGCACCCCCCCTTCGTCCTCCTCTCCAGACCCCATCGCCGTCCCTCAGGCCAGCAGCAGCAGACCACGCCTTGAGGCCCTGCTCCCATTGTGCGCGCTGTGCCTCTTCTGTTTGGGGCCTTTGTGCAGGTCTAATCACCCATGGGCCCCTCGCAGCCCCCCCTCACACCCCGTCACCCCCGCGCACCCCTCACCCGCCCATGTCCCGTCCCAGCTACTGTGTGTAAGAGCTGGCCCCATTACGTAGGCCGGCCTGGGAAGTTCTTCAGTCTCCAGTTTATACTCCACTTGTTATTTATTTCAACCAGGAAACTGCCGTGTGGATGTAATACCTCGTTTGTCCAGTAGTCATCCGCGGCGTCAAGCGTTTCTGGACCATGTTTTTAAAGGTGCACTACGTTATTTTTAGAGAGTCCGCCACCTGCTTGTGTCCTTGGAGATGTCATCGCTTTGTCTTGAATCATAATTTGGATTCTGTGGACCAGGCGAACGTTTCGCCACTCATCCAAGTGGCTTCTTCAGTTCGGACAAATGTACGAGTGAGCGGAACGTATAAGATAAATTGATCAGGCGTAGTTAATGGAATTTCTTATACGATGGATTCTACAAGGACAACTGAGGCATCGTCGGACATCGTTGCCTGGAAAGTTCTAATCTATAGCATCGAACTTGTTTTATCTTCATTGAAACAAGAAGCAGACTCCACCAGGACAGGTCACAGGTCTGGTCTGTGGAGAGGCGACCCAGCCCAGTCTTATCTTGAAGTAGTTGTCCGAGAAAAAACTCATAGTAAGTGAAAAAAAGTATTTGGAGAAGCTACAACTCAAGAAACAGAAGAAAACATTGGGTTTATACTTGGAAATTGGATGTTTTTGGAATGACAAAAGATTAAAAACAAAAAATGTGTTATTTTCAAAGGAAAGAAAGAAAAATTCGATCATATCTGAAGGAGTGATGCAAGAAACACGACAAACACACACGACTACACAAAACTACGCCATTGGGAAAGTTGGATCAAAAAGAAACCGCCAACAGGAAAGAGACGTTTTGGTTTTCATATCAGCGCGTTTTTTGTTTTTATATTCACTCCTGTTTTCGTCACATTTTCCGACACGTGCATAACCTGTATCGCTCGCGGTGGCCGAGTCACGGGTGCAGCGGGCGCTTTTGAACGCCGCCTCATTTCAGATTCGCTCGCATGCGCTCGGAAAGGGCTCATGAAACACATTCTAATGACTCGGGACTGTATAGATTCAAACTAACAGCCTCGCTCTGCACACGGACACAAAGGGCTCAGAGGAAAGGCCCGCTGCGGTAATTAGCCCGCGCCAAAACCTCCGCTCATTTCCATTTCTAAGAGCACTGGACACTGTCGACGCTCCGCTTTCAGAAAACGCACGATACACTTAGTTACGTTCAGTAAACACGCCACACCGAGGACCAGAACGGCCTGCGCGGTCCTGCAGGTGTTCTGGCTCAAAAAGTACAAATATGACATGGGAATGGTGGGAGCTAAAGTGAGAGACCGAAGAAAAAATCAGGAATCAGGATTGTCATTGTCTGTGAACAAAATTCACAACATAGGAACTTGATTGGATGACAGATGCGACATGGAAAGACATTAAAAAAGAGCACCCGGGCAGCTGGTTTTCACTCGACGCCTGCAGAGGGACGTGAACTCTTGGAAAACGAGAAAAAGTTCAGCATAAGCATAACAATAATACACAGCATACAACACATATAGTGAATGCGTTGCGCGAGGTTCCATCGGGAGGATTATTATTATTATTATTATTATGATATCGACATACCAAACCTAAGCCAAACTTGTGGTAGAACAGAGGAAACAAGTGACAAAGCAAGCCAAAACGACAGAGAACATCTTATCCACAGAGTCCTCCACCGGGCGGCGCTGTTTTGTGCCGCGAGCCAAAACAAACAGCGACAGCATTTGTTGTCTTTTGTGCCTGTAGCCATTAAGCTGCAGGACGAAGAGGCGGCCCATTCTTAGTGCCCTGAAATGGTTGTCGATCTTTATTTCTCCCACGCTTTCCCATTGAATTGTTGCCCATTGGCGTGATGACGAGCGAACGCACGGCGGTGGAATCCGAATATTTGTATCACGAGAAACTATTCCGAGGAGCTGACTTTATGTTACTGCATCATACACAACATTATTATTATTATCATTATTATTGTTATTATTATTATTATTTTTATTATTATTATCATTATTATTATTATTATTATTATTATTATTATTATTATTATTATTAATATTATTATCGTTATTATTATTATTATTTATCATGTTATTATTATTATTATCATTATTATTATTGTTATTGTTATTGTTATTATTATTATTATTTAAATTATTATTATTGTTATTATTATAATTTTTATTATAATTTTTATTATTATTATCATTATTTTTATTATTATTATTATTATTATTATCATTATTATTATCAATTATTATTATTATTCTTATTATTGTTATTATTATTATTATTATTATCATTATCATTATCATTATTATTATTATTATTAATTATCATCATTATTATTATTTATTTATTATTTTATTTTAAATTATTATTATTATTGTTATTTATTATTGTATTATATATATTTATATTATTATATTATATTATTATTATTATTATTATTATTATTATTATTATTATTATTATTATCATTATTATTATCATTATTATTATTATTATCATTATTATTATCATTATTATTATTATTATTATTATTATTATCATTATTATATTATTATTATTATTATTATTATTATTATTATTATTATTATTAAAGGGAAAATGTGCGATATCAGCTTCACCGCATCATCGTCAAACTCCTTCCTTTTGGGGCTTGAGTGCTCAGAAAATGGTAGAAAATGGACCGTTATCACCTACCCCCTGCCTCCGCCCATATCTCTAGTTACTTAAGTTTCGATTGCCGCGATGAGGGACGGTGGGCGGGGCTCGCCAGTTCTGCAAGCGTTTTGAACAGGAAGTCGCCGAGGTTTACAAAGCAGACGATTCTAAAACGATGGTCGATTTAGGCTCAAGTTCAAATCCCAAGCACCTGAAAGAGGCGTAATAAGGTATGTCTTCGTCGGCGCGTTCGTCGGCGTTCGTCGGCGTTCGTCGGCGTTCGTCGGCGTTCGTCCGGGTAAGAGGATCCCGCGCCTTCCCGTTCACTGCTGATGGGATTTGGAGCGCACCTGCACGGGAGGACGGCCCGGCAGGATTAGGCTGGAAACCTGATTATGAACTCTCACACCTTCTCAGAAACACCCAGTCACCGCCGCCAAGTACTCGGATACATTCACTCCGCTGCGTTTACCCGAGCACGCCTTTTAAATCAGAAGAAAACCTTAATTACTAATGAACAAGTAAGAACTATTCAGACTTTGTAACGACTTAAAGGGATTAAGACTCAGGCTTAGGGTTTATGAAGTCTTATTCATACTTTATTAAGGCGAATAAAAGTGTAGTTATTATTAAAAATGCGACACTTTTACACACACGGGAAAATACGGAAAAACAACAACCATAAATTCTGTTCTAATGTTTTTAATTCATTGTCATGTAAAAATACAGCGTAGAATTCTCCACAAATCGTCCGTTTGGTGGAATTTATGCGACGAAATCTAAAATGTGGTTGTGTTTTTGGGGATATCAAAAGTAATAATAAATGCTCACCATTATGTTCGGTCTTGTCCCGAGTTTCACAAGTCGAGACAAAGGCCGACTCCATTGTTTATCTTGGCCTGAGAGAGAGAGAGAGAGAAACAAAAAAACCAGAGAATGTGTAAAATCCCAGAGACACAACAGTAAAACCGTAAAAACCCAACTTCACCACCTTCAGCCCAAACGCCAACGTTCTAAACACGTCCTAAAAACACGTACTGTGTTAGCGCTTAAGAACACAACCGTCTCTGGATGCTACTTTACATAAACTCCAGTGTGAGACCAGATTTAAGTAGCAGACTTGATTAGCAGCCATGTAATGTACTTTGTGCCCCCGGCAGTGAGAGGGTGAGGGAGGTGTGAGAGGGTGAGGGAGGTGGCGCTGGGGCCGGAGCAGGAAGGAGGCGCTGTTTCTGGGACGGACTCTCAGCAGGCCTCCTTTAACTAACCATCCTCCAACTCTAACCCAAACTCTGCACCCCCAAGACGCCCACCGCCAGCCCCCTGAAACCCCCTGAGCCACTTTTTTCACAGAGGGCCGCATTTTGAAACTTATACGGAGCCGAGGGCCACAGACGACCCAACAATGAAGTGAATCATTCCAAATGTTGCATTTGACACAGTTCTGATGAGCCTCCACTCCTTTAATAAGACTTTAATATTAGGTTGGTGTGGAGTTTGCATGTTCTTCCTGTGTCTGCGTAGGTTTCCCCAACACAAAAGAGCGCGTGAGAGTGGAGGTGGGACAGATGGACATGCCCTGAAAAGTTTAGAACCTGTGTCCTTATCGTGAGCGGGCTTGCATCTCCACAAACCTGACTCATGCTTGTTTCCATGGAGAAGTTGTTCCTTTGTCTTTAATATTCCAGTGTGACAAAAAGTATCTATCTCATGGAGAATGTTCTGAAGTATAGCTTTAACTTTCTGTGTCCATGGAATCAAGCAGGTGACAACCACCTCCAGAAAGTTACATACTGTTGCTTTAAAGGCTCTATAGATATACTAAATATTTACTTATATTTTATTTTAATTGACTCTGTGCACAGCGTATCACTTGGTTAATTATTTTTTTACATGGCTAGCACAGTGTTAGCTCAGCGCTAGCTCAGTGTTACCTCAGTGTTAGCTCAGTGTGAGCTCAGCGTTAGCTCAGGGTTACCTCAGCGTTAGCTCAATGTTACATCAGTGTTAGCTCAGCGTTTGCACAGTGTTACCTCAGCATTAGCTAAGTGTTACCTCCGCGTTAGCTCAGTGTTACTTCAGCGTTAGCTCAGTGTTACCTCAGCGTTAGCTGTGTTACCTCAGTGTTAGCTCAGTGTTACCTCAGCGTTAGCTGTGTTACCTCAGTGTTAGCTCAGTGTTACCTCAGTGTTAGCTCAGTGTTACCTCAGCATTAGCTCAGTGTTACCTCAGCGTTAGCTCAATGTTCCCTCAGTGTTAGCTCAGCGTTTGCTCAGTGTTACCTCAGCGTTAGCTCAGTGTTAGCTCAGCGTTTGCTCAGTGTTACCTCAGCGTTAGCTCAGTGTTAGCTCAGCGTTAGCTCAATGTTACCTCAGTGTTAGCTCAGTGTTACCTCAGCGTTAGCTCAACGTTAGCTCAGCGCTACCTCAGCGTTAGCTCAGTGTTAGCTCAGCGTTAGCTCACTGTTACCTCAGTGTTAGCTCAGTGTTACCTCTGTGTTAGCTCAGTGTTACCTCAGCGTTAGCTCAACGTTAGCTCAGCGTTACCTCAGCGTTACCTCAGCGTTAGCTCAGCGTTAGCTCAACGTTAGCTCAGTGTTACCTCAGCGTTATCTCAATGTTACCTCAGCGTTTGCTCAGTGTTACCTCAGCGTTAGCTCAGTGTTAGCTCAGCGTTAGCTCAGTGTTACCTCAGCGTTACCTCAGCGTTAGCTCAGCGTTAGCTCAACGTTTGCTCAGTGTTACCTCAGTGTTACCTCAGCGTTAGCTCAGCGTTAGCTCAGCGTTAGCTCAGCGTTACCTCAGCGTTACCTCAGCGTTAGCTCAGCATTAGCTCAGTGTTACCTCAGTGTTAGCTCAGTGCTTCCTGCCTAATTCCTCTCTGTGGCAGTCAGACTAAGATGAATGAAACAATAGGATCAGGCGGTGCACAGGGGGCTGGGGGGATGTCACAGACTTTATAAAACAGGTGAACACTTTCATAAAGGGACGTGTTTGTGTGTCAATGCTAACGCTAATTCTGCTGCTGAGGCATAAGAAAAGTACACATAAATAGTGAATTGTTCATAATTGACACTTTTGCTGAATATGACTTTCGTTTCACTGCCGTCGTCCTTTGTTAAGCACGATTCTGATCATTTGCGAGGTCCTCTTCCCGGGGAACTTTGCCTCAGTTCATTTGTGTTTCCCAGAATTCCTGTGGGAAAACTGTGCATCACCACTCTGTTTGTAGCTCTCCCCCGACAGAAGCCCCACGCTGGGACGGTGGAGCCCGGCTGGACGTGGGTGAGTGAAGGGGGTCAGCGGCAGGAAGAGCCCCCTCCCCTCGGCCCCCTGCCTCCCCCCCGGGTAACAAGCAGCAGTCTGCACGCAGGAAGCTGTTTGTGCACACGGACAATGGCGCTGTTTTTGGGTCCAGCCGAGGCGAGTGGACGGAGGGCCGCACGCAGGTCCAGGGGTTAAAGGCTACGCTAAATGTTGAGGTAGCACCCACCGGGATTAGCGCCGCTCGACTTTTCTGTGTCGGCACAAAAGATGCAGGTCAATAGTACGCAAACCTATACTTAGTTATACTTATAATGCCGCCACACTTCACCTGAATGAGTATTTTATGAAAAACAAATCACAGTTTCTAAGATGTTCGCACAAAACCGACTTGAAAACTGTCAAATAAACTATATTAACGTTCATAATATGTCATTCAAAGTCACTGAAGAGCCTATACTTTGTGGAAATGCATGTTTTTATCACACAAAGAACACATTATTACAACATACAACATATCTTATAGTTATTTTGGAACATAACAGTAACTTAAAGGAGCACTGCGTCACTTTCCCGGTGGAGTGCAGTAAGAGCCGGTTTCATTGTAAATAGTCTTCTTACGGTTATGATGGTTTTTGATGTATATTTTTTTAAGAGGACCCCAGGAAAGACAGCGGCCATTAAACCATCCTAATAAAACAATAAAACAATAAACCTGCTGGTCTCCATGGAGATGTTGCTTGGTAACACTTTACAACAACTGCACTTTTTAACAGCCTTCATAAAACATGAGCAAACAGTTTATTAAGAATGATTCAGGCTCAGTAACTACTAATTAATACACTAAGAAAAACTCCTTAATTAAGTAGTTACTAAAAGCATTTAATTAAGTCTCACGCTTTATTAACACCAATTAAAGGCGTAGGTGCTCAGGGATCCAGATCTGAACCGGGACCAGGACCAGGACGACTTTGTACACGGCCCGTAAACACCTGATCACTGGAATAATCAGATCATTACATCGGATTGTTGTGGAAATCTGACCATCCAAAAGCGCCCGGCGACACGTGTCAGTGAAAATACGCCGATGTTTAGAGTACTCGCTGACAAAGAGTACATGTACTTGGATTAACGATAACACTAAATCAGACACGACACGTCAATAATCCCGATAACGTCATCACCCCAACTTGAACTGAAGTAAAAATTAAATGTACGCGCGGAAAAACTAAAATGTACACAAAGTACTTTTTAAAAAATCTAAAATGTTACTTTAAAAAACCCAACAATTTTGTAGTTATTTTAAGTATCGATATTTTTGCATGAGTAATGATCATTTCTAATACTTCGGCCAGTATTGATATATTGATATTTGGTCCGATTATCACTACTTATTTCCTATTGCTGGAGTGATCAGATTATTGAAATATTTACTTTTTAAAATGCTCAAAGAGGAAGTTTTAAAATCTTACAGTGTCTTATTCATAACGTATTCATACACATATAAAATACAAATCAGTTAATACTTTCCCTCATAATTTCTTTTAAAGTGGATTGTGTTTTGAATTGACTTGAGTTCAATTTAAAGGGACTTCGACCTTTGAGAACGGAACAAACGTAATCGGTGTCCTCCTTCTTACTTCCGAACACTATTTGTGCAGTTTTCATGGAAAGAGTTGTTTTAAAGTGTATTCAACAGTTAAGTCCACTAACTGACACGTTTCACCATCTGTTTTGGGAGATCAGATTTCCCTCCGGCTGTAAACAAACACTCCAAAATCACGTCTAATCTTTGTGTAATCTGATTATTTTAGTGACCTGATTTTCTTTTTCTCACCACTGCTCAACATTTTGATCTCTACGTTTCTAACCCACCCTTTAACGCCATTCTCCTCGCCCCGCCCCTTCCCTCCCCCTTGCTCTTCCCCTCTGTCGCCGCCCTGCTGTCGGCTCGTCGCCTCTCCGCCGCACTAATGCGTGGAGACACCTGCCAAGCCCGCTGGCCTTCAGAGCGCGGCGTAATCAGTGCGGACCCCAAACCCGTCCGCGTTAAACCTGCCAAACCAAACAGCGCGGTGGGAGCCGTCGGCGCGGCCCTGCTGCCTGCGTCGGGGGGAAACAAATATAAGCCCTGGAAGTCGGCGAGGATGCGATGCCGACGCAGCTTTTAGCTTTTAGCACACGGTTAAGGACGAGTCAGAAGTCGGACTCAAAGTTTAGGACGAACAGAGGATGAAGGAGAAGATGGAGTGAGAAATGTGCAGTTCATCACAGGATTGTTGTGTCTTTCTTGGTGACCTTAAGGGCAAGATGTATATAATCTATATATTCTACAATCATAAAAGCCATAAACTATAAGAACTAAAAGACCAAACATTTCCCCCCGAATGGTTACATTTAGGGCTGCAACTAACCATGATTTAGCAGTCGAGTCAGTGATTTATTATTATCATTATTATTATTATTATTATCATCATTATCATTATTACTATTACTATTATTATTATTATTATTATTATTATTATTATTATTATTATTGTTATTACCATTATTATTACCATTATTATTACCATTATTATTATTATTATTATTATCATTACTATTATTATTATTATTATTATTATTATTATTATTATCATTATTATTACTATTATTATTATTATTATTATTATTAATAATGTAATCTTATTTATTTATTTATTATTTGTCTGATTAGTATTTCTGTTCTACAATTAGACTTTTTAAATACGTTATCAACCAAATGAAGGTTGGCGAATAAATATAGCGACTAGATAATAAAATGTATGATTGATTAAATTGCTTATTCTTTTTGGACAGTTTGATTTAAAAATGCAAACGTCTTTGTTGTGAAAAGTCTTTTTGTGTGTGTTTTAGAGTCTGTATAGTAAAGATAACGATGATCAAAATACAACTATATAGTCACGATTAGTCGATTAACCATTGCAGCCCTGGTCCAAGTAATCAATCAATCAATCAAACAAACCATCGTTATGTGGGCAGTCGGACCGTGCAGTTCTGCTCTGGTATGTGTGGTATGGACTTCCTGATTGTTCTGAGTTTCCTGGAGCGACACAAGTGCACATAATGACCCAGGTTTAACTAGAACTAAACCAGAAACAAACCAGGAACTACTGAATGACTCAAACGTGAGCCTTAAAGGTGCGGCCGCTCGTCTCAGCGGAGAGGACACGGCTTTACCTGAAAAGTTCCATGGCGACTGGTCAAATAATCTTAGTTGCAATGTGGACTGAACAGACTCGATAACAGATCCATGAGCACGCTTTATAACAAAGAGAGTGGCATTATTGAATCAACATGTCATAAAAAAGAATAAGCAATTTCAGATTTTCAGCAATAAAACACCTTATTCTCCGTCTAGAAGTCTTCAGTCACCGTATTTCAGCTGTTTTTTGGTGGCTAATGTGTTTAAAAAGTCTTAATGTCCGATAGAAAGAGCCGTTTGACCCGTCGACAGATTGAAAAATAATGGCTGGTTAGTTAGTGTTAGCGTGAACGAAGCAAAACCAAAAATGAGGATGATTTGAAAAGAAAGGGGCCTGATTTGAAGACCACAACAAAAATCCACGTCTATATTCTTTTAACTTGCCGCAATATCCACCTAAAACACAGTATTTTATTCATTTCTTTTTAAAAAATGCTTCGACAGAGCCTTGCGCGCGTGCGTTCTGGGCTGTGACTATCGGCCCATCTGAAATAACCCCCAAAATACCCCCGTCTCATTAAGCATGCCTGTTTGACAATTTAAATATAAATGAATCTAATTTAGAACGCTCTGCTCGACCAAGGGTCCCATTTAGGAGCCAATCTAAAATTAATGATGACACGAGGCGCAGAGCGAAGGGGAGACGGGCCAAGCGCACGGCCAGAAACAGGCTGTGCGCGTGTGTGAGCGAAGGAGTCCGGATGCACATTAAAATCTACCGACAATAACTTATCATACTTTTGTGATCATCGGTTTAGTGCTTTCTTCTCTGGATTGTCACTGCTGTTGTTTCTATGGCAGCGTGTGGAGACAAAAGTGCTTCAGGAGGGTCAGACTGTGGACATTTATACAAAACGAATCTATTAACCGACAGAGAGATGTAAACAGAGAACGAACCAGGACAGAAGTGGCAACGTATGATGTTTAAGGGCTTATAATGCATAATAAAGTATGTGTTTGCAATGAAACACTTTTTCTGGTTAAATAGACCAAAGGTTAAATAAATACATCATGAGGGTCCAGCAGTGCTCTGTGTTTGAAAAAGCCATGTTAATCACATCATACCTTGAAATTCTTGGATAAAAATGAAAAAAAATGTAAATAATAATAATCAGGATCAGGATCAGAATTGTTTTTTAATGGCCACACAATGAGTTGGTGGGATTTGTCGTGGTTCAGTAAGAAAAGCTCACGTTTTCTGTGTCAGGTAAAAGAACAAACGATATATATATATATATATATATATATATATATATATATATATATATATATATATATATATATATATATATATATATATATATATATATATATATATAATATATATTAACTAATACAAACTAGGGAACAAGATACATACAAGTCCCATTTACCGTAGTACAAAAATCAAATATGTCTGAAATTAAGTTTGAATTTTTTTTCCTTTTTCTCTGATGTCTGTTCCAAATGTATCCATTATTGTGTCCAAGGCAGGAGTTTTGACCAGCTTTTCAAATCTGAAGAATAAGGTTGTAGTTACAATTACTACTATAAGTGTCACAGTTTGTTCCTATTATTTTAAAACTATACGCAGGATATACTGCACTGTAACCGAGTAAGAACGTGTAACAAGTGTGATCGTGCTGATGTTACGATGTGACACTTTACGGTGTATTTTGCTCGCAGCTCGTCTGAAGCTAACGTGCTGTAACACTGGCGTCATCTCCGCCACTAAACGTGTGGACGGCATAAGCAGGCGCCGAGCGTTAGCTTTACAGGTGTCTGCGTCCACGCGATGCTCCCGATAAACCAGCAGCTCAAACAAACAGCTTTAAAGGGTCGCAAAGCACAGCACTACACCTACGAAGAGGACCACCGCTGTGCTGACCCAAACAAAAGAAAAAGCCCACCGCACGCAGCCGTCAGGAAAACAAACAAGAGTCGCTTCAATGGCACTTTTAGTGTTAGAGAATGTGTTTTTGTTGTACAATTGGGAACTTCACTGCAGCGAGTGGATTTTGAATAGTTAAAACGGTATTAATAAGTTTGATCCTGTATTCAAGATAAGAAGGACTATTTATGGGTTTCATGTTCCTGTTCTGAGCGCCATTTTGAGGATTTGGTCCTGGTTTGAGTCCAGTTTGAGCCCAAATGTGGACTTGGTTTAGCCCTGGACTAGTCCTGGTTTAGTCCTGGTTTAGTTCTGGGTTTATTCCCAGTTTAGTCCTAGATAGACTTGGTTCGAAAGGAATACCAAAAATCATGGGTCAGGTGTTTTGAGTGGGTCAGGTGTTTGAGTGGGTCAGGTGTTTGAGTGGGTCAGGTGTTTGAGTGGTCAGGTGTTTGAGTGGGTCAGGTGGTTGTGTTGGTCAGGTGGTGTGTGGATCAGATGGTTGTGTGGGTAAGGTGGTTGTGTGGGTCAGGTGGTTGTGTGGGTTAGGTGGTTGTGTTGGTCAGGTGGTTGTGTGGGTTAGGTGGTTGTGTTGGTCAGGTGGTTGTGTGGATCAGTGGTTGGTGTGGGTCAGGTTGTTGTGTGGGTCAGGTGGTTTGTGTGGGTCAGGTGTTTGAGTGGGTCAGGTGGTTGTGTGGGTCAGGTGGTTGTGTGGGTTAGGTGGTTGTGTTGGTCAGGTGGTTGTGTGGGTCAGATGGTTGTGTGGTCAGATGGTTGTGTGGGTCAGGTGTTTGGTGGGTCAGGTGTTTTGAGTGGGTCAGGTGGTTGTGTTGGTCAGGTGGTTGTGTTGGTCAGGTGGTTGTGTGGGTCAGGTGGTTATGTTGATCAGGTGGTTGTGTGGGTTAGGTGGTTTGTGTTGGTCAGGTGTTGTGGTCAGGTGTTTGAGTGGGTCAGGTGGTTGTGTGGGTCGGGTGTTATGTGAATCAGGGTGGTTGTGTGGGTAGGGTGTGTGTTGGCAGGTGGTTGGTGTGGTCAGTGGTTGTGGGGTCAGGTGGTTGTGTGGTCAGTTTTGTGTCATGTTGAGTGGGATCAGGTGTGTTGGGGTCAGATGGTTGTGTGGGTCAGGTGGTTGTGTGGGGTCAGGTGGTTTGAGTGGGTCAGGTGGTTGTGTGGGTCAGGTGGTTGTGTGGGTCAGATGTTGTGTGGGTCAGGTGTTTGAGTGGGTCAGGTAGTTGTGTGGGTCAGGGTTGTGTTGGTCATGTGTGGTTGTGGGGTGGTTGTGGGGTAGTTGGGGGGAGGGATGTGGATGGTTTTCAATAAAACACAAACAGCACACAGCGCGTCTTGTTTTATTGCATGAACACCCGGAACGCCTGAAGCACTTTTAACATTTTCTATTTTTAAAACTAAAATATCTTACAAGCACAAGTTATTTTTCTAAAGTTTTACAGATTAGTCATGTCCACAACCTGAATCACCCCGTCTCAAACCAAACCACCCCGACACGGCTCATAAATAAGACGCGGTTTACAGCTCGTACGTCTCCCATGGCAACCCCACCCCCCCCACACCCAGTCTGAATCTGCTGTGAGGAATCCAAGTGCAGCGTTTACAAGCAGAGGAATGCTATTTGTTGTGGTCACAGCTGCCCCAGGACGGAGCAGCGGCTGGACTCAGACCTGTGGGGAGTGTGGGGAGTGTGCAGGGTGTGTGGCGGGGGTGAGGTGGAGGATGAGGAAGAAAGGGTGCGTGGGGGTGTATTCGGGGATAAAGGGATGTGTGCAGGGATGTGTGAGGATGAGGAGGATGGGTGTGTGTGTGAGGGGGTGAGGTGGATGGGTGGGTGAGGGGGTGTATGTGAGGACTGAGGAGGATGGGTGTGTGTGTGAGGGGGATGAGGTGGATGGGTGGGTGAGGATTTGGGTGTATGTGGAGGATGGAAGGAGGAGATGGGGTGTGTTGTGTGAGGGGGTGAGGTGGATGGGTGAGTGTGAAGGAGGAGGGTGTGTGTGTGAGAGTGAAGAGGAATGGCTGTTATGGGGGTGAGGAGGATGGGTGTGTGGGGGTGAGAGGATGGTGTGTGTGTGAGGGGGTGTAGGTGAGGATGAGGAGGAAAGGGTGTGTGGGGGTGTATTCAGGATTGGGTGGGTGTGCGGGGGTGTGTGAGGATAAGGAGGACGGGTGTGTGTGAGGAGATGGGTGTGTGTGTGAGGGGTGAGGTGGATGGGTGGGTGAGAATGGGTGTGTGTGAGTGAGTGAGGGGGTGAGGTGTGTTGTGTGTGTGAGATGAGGAGGATGGCTGGGTGAGGTTGGGTGTATGTGAGGGTGAGAAGGATGGGTGTGTGGGAACGTGTGTGAGGGTGAGGAGGATGGCTGGGTGAGGTTGGGTGTATGTGAGGGTGAGAAGGATTGGTGTGTGTGTGAAGGAGGATGGGTGTGTGGGACGTGTGTGAGGGTGAGGAGGATGGCTGGGTGAGGTTGGGTGAGGCTGGTGCGTTGGATTCGTCCCAGGACAGAGGGTTTTGACAGACAGTTGGCACATTCCTGAGTCCACGCAGTAAAAGGTCGTGTTTTGTACGTAAAGTGTCCCTTTAAACCATAAACTCTTGACACAACGTTGTGTAAAAGAGGGGTTTGGAGGAAAGCAAAGGATTCGAACTGCTTTGAGGAACCAATCTACTTATCTAACAGTTCAACATCATATTTTTTTAGAAGAATAGTAATACAAAATATAACATGAATCCAAAGGTGAAATGAGATATTGGTGACGTTTTATAGATTTTGTTTTAATACGATTTGAACGTCCAGAACGAGTGTCTGAAACGCATCATCTTCAGCCTAAACGCCGGGTCACATTTTTGTTGTTTCGATTTATACGGACGTTTTCCAATTGGACTAAAACAATAAAATGAAAAAAAGAAGAAAAAAAAACCCCCGAAATTGTGAGAAATTGTGAAGAAAAAATACAAAAACAATGACAGAATAGATCGCAACTTAAATGCTTCACTGTGATTGGTTAAATCTCACGCATGATGCAACAAGATGGCCGACGATAGACTCAAACATTTACACAGCATGTTTATTCTACAAGATCTGTCTTTTTTTGTCAGACCAAAGTTTATTTGATTTTGAAAAAGAAAAATATTCAAATAAAAGATCAAAACTGACAAAAAAAGAGCAGTGTGTCATTGAGTCTGAATGTCCACTCCGAACTCTTACACCTCCAGCGCCACTGTCGCCATGGTGCTATTCATAGTTTCAGCTTGTTGAAACAATATTTTTAAAGAGTTTCGGGTAAATTATCGGTTTTGTCTTTACTTTTTAAACCCGTAATTCAAGAATCCACTCTTTCTGTTTGATCCTTTCTGCATGTTCACGCTTCTGAAAGTGTCTTCTCCCAAACTGCAACGCCGCCGGTCGAGTTCGGGCTAAAATTGTTTGAAATCCTGGACAGTCTGGGCCCAGCCGGGGGTCGGCTGCGGTGAAGATGGAACGGTGGGACGTGAAGGGAAGTCTGGAGGAGAGTGAAGGTGAGATGCCTCTGAAGGACTTTACCTGAGACCCAATACAGCAGCACCAACAATGTGAGGAACGCTGCTATTTTAGGGTGGAATGTTATGCAGTGGGGCTTTAATCTGGTTTAGAGTAAATATGTTAAGAAAGATCTAACTTGTTCCATGACATTTCTCACAAAATTTTAAATGAGCAAAGTGAAGAGCAAAATGTTCCTTTTTTTTCTGTGTGTGTGGTGCCTTTGATTTATTTTATTTATTTTATATTTGATTTTATTTTATTTTATTTTATTTGATTTTATTTTATTTGATTATTTTATTTGATTTAATTCTTTTTTCCTTTTTTTTTTTTCATTTTTTTTTCATTTTATTTCATTTTGTTTCATTTTGTTTCATTTTAATTCATTTTATTTATTTTAATTCTATTTTATTTATTCTAATTTTATTATTTTATTAAGCTCAGATATATCCAAGGCATGTTATTGAGTTGTTATGGCAATGGTAATCTTTATTTATTTCAATTTGATGCAAGAAAAAGCAACGATAATTCTTCAGTAAATAGTCAAGGAAAAGGGAACTCTGAACCTAAAATGTAATGAATCCGTTTTTTTCGATCGTGAAAGACCTTTGAATATTGACAGAGATGAAGCTAAAAAATGCCTCTTGAGGAAATCTCCACATAATATATATTTACAATCATATTACACGTGCTTTGGGAGCGGTCCAGGGTCCGGGGGCGGTCCTGGGAGCGTGTCCAGGCTAGGAAAAGGCTTCGACGTTGGACTCTCGCTTCGCAGACCGGCACCTTTAGATTCAAAATGACTTCTGGATGGCCCCGTCGAAAGGATTGAAGAAAAAACCTTTGAAAACCTTCTCTACCATTCCGCGGTTCCATGTTGGACTGAATCAAACGTTATTAAGCGTTTTCTGCTCGTACGTTTTGTGCCGAGAAGCCCCTGTTCACGCTTTACGTGTCATGGTTAACTACCCTGTCGAGCCCCCCCCCCCCACGTCTCTCCCTCTCCATCCCTCTCTCCGTCCCTCTCTCCATCCCTCTGTGGAGTAATGCCTCTCCAGCTGCTTCGGGGACAATAGCTGGCCCTCTTCCAGACCGCAGACTTCATGCGCTCTGTGCCAAAGCTCGATTTGGAGCCACGGGAGAGGCGAGCGAAGCGAGAGAGGGAGAGCGCCGGACAATATATAGAGGAAGCTGGACAGCATTAGCGCCCGCGGGGGGCTGCTCTGCCCTGTTCCCTGGCTCTGTGGGACCCCCGTGTGCGCTTGTGTGTGTGGTGCCGGCGAGTGTTACCTCAGAGGGTTCCCATCATCCGGTCCAGGGCTCAGGAGCTTCAGACCACACTGGGGGGAAAAGAACATCGAGACGCTAATAAATAAATACATGCGTCTTGATTTTGTGGGGGGGATTTAAAGTGAAGTTTCCATGGCGATGCTGTAGGTTTGCCTGAAAAGCTCCACAGTATCCATGGGTTTCAGAAGTGATGAGAAGTTACAGCAGAGGCGTCAAAGCTGCTTTAAATCTCTGTGTTTTCAATGACGGCACGTCGCAAACACTGATGACATCACAGAGGGATTCAGCTCTACTTCCTGTCATTTTAAACTTTTTCCGCAGTTTATTTTGCACCACAACGCACCCTTTTCCTGTGCGTCCTCTGCTAAAACCCTGGAGACGTGCCCGTTGACACAGCAAAAATTCAAACCCTGCCCTAATTTGAGTGTAATTAACACCCGCTGGACACCCGGGTGCCATCGCTGGTGCGTATGCTGCTTCTGCAAATTGGGGGCGAGGGCCGTTGCCATAAGCGATTAACTGTTTGAAAACAAAACGTTATATCTTCTGAATGGGAAAAAAGTCCTCACAGTGTTGCGTAAAACGGGAAGCTGAAACCCACGGACAGCAGTCGGGCATAACCGGACTTACAAACGCACCTATCGCCATGGAGACACGAGCAGGCGAGGTGAGTGGGAAACTTGCTGCTCCACTGGAGATGTTTGTGGTTTCGCCTGATGACGTTCCACTTAACAATCTCCAGACCAGCAGGGGGCGCCCCGCTCACAAAAAGGAGATGCGATTGCGGTCGATTACGTGTCATCAAACGAGTCCGTGAAGTTTTTAAGGATTCTGGAGCCAGTTCGCTTTGTTTGTTCCCACTGCTGGTCGCTTATCGACCATCGACTTCAGGAGATGTCAAAACCAAGTATAGTTTTCTGCCCTTTTCTTTCTGCCATGAATATTATGCTTCTACATGTAGTGTGTGGACTTCAATAATGTGGATATATTTCACATGTATTTGTTTTTAAAAAAATGGAGAAAAAATATTCAATTTTTTTTTATGATGTTTAGGGTGTTTTTATTGTTATTTATGTATTTATTTATTTATTTATTTATTTATTTATTGCATTTAATTTTAATTTCATTTATTTATTTTTGATTTTATTTTGATTTTATTTTGATTTTATTTTTGATTTTATTTTATTTTGATTTTATTTTGATTTTTTTTATTTTATTTATTTTATTTATTTTATTTATTTTATTTATTTTATTTATTTTATTTATTTTATTTATTTTATTTATTTTATTTATTTTATTTATTTTATTTGAGTTAATTTCATTTTATTTTATTTTATTTATTTATTATTCGTTGTCTGTTAATAGAAATGAACATAATATTCATGAAACACACCCCTTCATAAGTTTGTAATGAACAGGTTAATGTCTCCCTTTCGATAAATCGGAGCTAAAAACTATCTTTCCTGAGGCTGGAGAGAAAAACGTGTGTCGTACTCCCCACCTGAAAAGTGACACAGTGCACCTTTAATTGTGATCTCAAATCCCAAATGAGGCACTTTCTGTTCCTTGTTCCTGCTTTTTTCCTCCCCAAAAACAGCACCGCAGTGTGTCTCTCTCTCCTCCGTCAGCAGTAAAATAAAAGCTCAGATTGGAGTTTTTGGACCGGCCCGGTGGTTGCCAGGTAACAGGGCGCTGCGGCAGGAAGCGCTGGGAACAGTGGTGGGTGCGCAAGCATTTGGCGCGACCTCCGACCCGTGAGCCGGCGCTGAGTGTGTTTGGAAGCAGAATATTGGGTTTGGTTCTTGTACTGTAGTCGTAAATCCGTCCCAATCAAACCGCAAAGAGGGCGGGGTCTCGCCACCGCAAGCCTTCACGTTAAAGGTTTTTACGATACTCTAATTTTGACTTTCTTTGGTGTATTTAAACCTGTTGTACATATAAATTATAGTATTACACCAATCGAGCAGGTATTTGTGGAGAAAAGTCAAAAAATCTGTAGAAAAATGACAGGAAGTGACATCACACAAAGCACCACTCATTCCAGTCAAAGTTTATGCAGAATTTACACAACAGAAACAACTTTTTTGACGCTCTAAACATGAATTCAACAAAATAAAGTCGCTCTCATGTCATTTATTTGTCAAATAAAAGGAATTGTGACATTAGATGAGTTTTGGTAATTTCCTAGTGTGACGTCATCAATTACAAACAGGAAGTGAAATTATAAACAGAAAGAAAATTGCTATTCTGGGATAACATTTGATCCAAATTCTAAATATATTTATCTCAACTGTGTTTTAGTTCAATGAGTCGTCCGACCTGTAGGGGGTGCTATGAAGGAGCCGCTGCACCCCCTGTAGCGCCGCCCTAGTGGAATGAAGCTCCGTTAAAGGACACGTTAAGCTTTATTTGAGTTGCAAGAGTCACGAGCTTCAGTTATTTGGATCGAGCATTTTACTTGATTTTATTCATATTTTTCTTTAAAATGACAGATTAACTTCTCTTTTTGGCGCGCTTCCTTTCACAGTGTCACATGGTACTTTTAGTGTTTTCTAACTTATGTCCGTTGTTTGTTTGTGTGGTTGTTGATGATGTTTTGTTGTGCGCTTTGGGCTTTTTTTGCACACGTCTTTCCAGTGTGATTTTTAACTGCAAACTAAACTAAACCAAACTATACTAAACCAAACTAAACTAAACCAAACTAAACTACTACAACATCTTAACGATTTTTATTATATATATATTTTTTAGCCCCAGTACATTCTCTTTTTGGTGTTGTATTGTCCACAAAGCAGGACGAGCGCTGTTCCCTTCGCTAATGTTTGTTAGCTTCATCGTGCTCTGGCCTCTGACAGTTGTGGAAAGTATTTATAAAGTCATCGCAGTGAATATTTAGGAATGTATTAAGTACGTGAGCAATAACTTTGGAGCACTGCAAACACGTATTTAAGTCCTGTACTTAAATATGTGTATTTAAAATCATGTACGGCACTTTAAAAACATCATAATAACTTTGTACCAGTCTAGTGTTCCCTGCTCAGGATTTAGATTAAAGGGAATTACCGCGGGGAAATAAACAAAAACTAGCCTGTCCCGACATGCTAATGCTAGGGCGCAGTTGTACACTGGAAAAAATGCACAATCTTAAGTGAGACAATGAGTTAAAAAGTGATTGATGTAAGTAGTATTCATCTTGATTTTACTATATTTTGACAGTTTTATTCTTATTAATGCTAATGAGTAGTAGCATTTTTTTTTTTTTACTATTTTCAAATTAGAAAACGCTTGTCTTTTTCTTATTTGAAGTAAAACCGGATATTTTATGCTTGTTCCATTTGCGATTGTACTTTAAGACAGTCAAAATATACTCAAAAAGAGAAATACGACTCATTTTAAGCACTTATTAACCCGTTATCTTATTTTGAAAGGTAATTTTGGCAGGTAAATGAAGGTGAATCGAGTTGGAAATGCTCAGAACGAGTCTGGTTTATGGAGTTGCAATCGGCACATGAGACCACCAGACCGCACAACTCTGGGAAGCTTGAAACCCAGCGTTTTTGCGAGGCTCAGCGAAGACGAGCTGGTGAACAGTGTTGATGAAACGAGTGCAAATGAAGCCAAACGACACGAGGGAACAACGCCATGAGTTGTTCAAAACTGTCACATTTGCATCAAACTAAAATGAGGGGCGCTACACTGTAAAACAAACCTCTTAAACACGGACGCTCGGACCCTCGGACGCTCGGACCCGGCGCAGAGAGGACCCGCTTGTTTCCCCCGTCACAAAAAGCCACAGGCCCCGATTGTGGAGGGTAAGAAACACGCTTGAATGAGGGGGACGGTGCAATGGGACAAAGCGCACCCAGCTGACTCTGGACTTTAAGGAGGATTCTCACGAGTGTTGTGGAGGATCTGGCGCATCAGTGCAGCTCTGTGCGCCACGACAAACGGGACAGTCGTCTTTTCTGTCCGCGCGGAGCCGACGACAAACGACTACTCACTCACAATTTACAATGTACAGTACAAGCATCGATAATGGAGACTTGAGAACAAGGTGCAACGTTCAGAGGGAACAAACGCGCGTGGGAAAAAGCAGATTATTTAGCTTTAGTTAGTGTTTAGTCCTCAATGTTTTTTTAATGTTCCTTTATTATGTGTCTCTGTGTGGAGAAAGGGGCCGGTCACAACAACAAGGGGAAAGTAAGACGTTATAATGAACATAAAAGATCATTCTTTTGTTTGTTGTTGTCATTGTTTTGTCAATCGCCTCTTATTGTTCAAATCAGCAACTCAAACAACAAACAATACGATTCATATGAACGAAAGAAAGAGAGGAAGAGAGAGAGGAAAAGAGAGAGAGAGAATGAAAGGGGAGAGAGAGAGAGAGAATGAAAGGGGAAGAGGAAGGAGGAAAAGAGAGAGAGGAAGAAAGAGGAGAGAGAGAGAAAAGAAGGAAGAGAATGAAAGGGGAGAGAGAGAGAGAGGAAATGAAAGGGAGAAGAGAGGAGAGAGAGAGAGAGAGAGAGAAAAGAGAGAGAGGAAAAAGACGAGGACGAGAAATGAAAGGGAGAGAGAGAGTGAAGAGAGAGAGGAAAAGAGAGGAAGAGAATGAAAAGGGAGAGATGAAGAGAGGGAGGAGGCAGAGAAATAGAGAGAGAGAAGGGGAGAGACAGGAAGAGAGAGAGAGTGTGAAGAGCGAGAGAGAGAGAGAGAGACAAAGAGTGGAGAGAATGAAGGGGAGAGAGAGAGAGAGGGAGAGAGAGGGAGAGAGAGAGAGGGAGAGAGGGAGAGAAGAGGAGAGAGGAAGAGAGAGAGGGAGAGGAAGAAGAGGGAAGAGAGAGAGGGAGAGAGGGAGAGAGAGGGAGAGAGGAGAGAGAGAGGGAGAGAGAGAGAAGGAGAGAGAGAGAGAGAGAGAAGAGAGAGAAGAGAAGAGAGAGAGAGAGGAGAGAGAGAGAGAGAGGAGAGGAGAGAGGGAGAGAGGGAGAGAGAGAGGGAGAGAGAGAGAGGGAGAGAGAGAGAGGGAGAGAAGAGAGAGAGGGAGAGTTGATCATGAAAGGGCGAGTGACTCAGCTCCAGATCAAACAAAGGTGCAGCAGCAGCTCATATTATATTATATTATTTGATTATTATTATATTATGATTATATTATTATTATATATTATTATTATTATTATTTATATTATTATTATTGTTATTGTTATTGTATTATTCATTTGAACGAGCCCAACTGAACTGACTTAAGGACTTTTGTGCTGCAGACGAGTATTCAACAAGTCGAGTGTAGAAGTCCACATGATTATTACATGATTATTACATGATTATTACTGGTTATTACATGATTATTACATGATTATTACATGATTTACTCGACGGTCTCTTTTTTTGAAACTTTTAGAATTCATTATCAAAGAAAAAAGTTTGAAAAATAGTGACGGCTTCGAGAGAGAAGATTACAACTAAAGTGGTTTATTGATGAAAATGTTGTCGTCCAGGCAACAATTACGATGATCAAAATATGACTACATTATTTTTACAGTCAACGAATGTCACAATTAATCATGAGAAGAAACATTTTGTAAAATGGTCTGTTTAAATATGTTTGTTATGTTTGACACGTGGTTTTGTTTGTTACAGTAAATACATCGTTTTCTGCTTATTAGTCCTTAATTTTACTCTTTAACTTTCATCAATCTCACTTATTTTCACCACTGCAATAATATAATGTAAATAACTTATCACTTTAAATAACCACTTTGACTCAGTTTGTCACTCAGAGCGGCCAAGTCCAAGCTTAGGGCCTCCGAGTCCAGTCCGTGTCCGGTCCGTGTCCAGTCCGTGTCGGCCGTGTCCGGCCCGTGTCCGGTCCAGTCCGGTCCGAGTCCGGTCGCGAGTCCGGTCCGAGTCCGGTCCGTGTCTGGTCCGTGTCCGGTCCGTGTTCCGGTCCGTGTCCGGTCCGTGTCCGGTCCGGTCCGTGTCCGGTCCTTGTCCAGTCCATGTCCAGTCCGTGTCCGTGTCCGTGTCCGGTCTGGTCCGTGTCCGGTCTCGGCTGTCAGTCCATGTCCAGTCCGTGTCCGGTCCGTGTCCGGTCCGTGTCCAGTCCTGTCCAGTCCGTGTCCGGTCCGTGTCCGGTCCGTGTCCGGTCCGTGTCCAGCCCAAGTCCAGCCCAAGTCCAGTCCACCTGTTTGCACGTGTGTGTGTGTGTGAGCACGAGAGCAGCCGGGCCCCCCACCGAGCCCCGGGGGATTGTGGGTAGCCTTTTGTTTTGTGCTGACACTCACTCTGCTGATGCACCAAATCCCCTTTCTCCGCGCGCAGCACTTTCCATAGAAGCGGCCCCCGAGTCGGTCTGCGGACGAGCTCGCGGCGCTCGGCTGCGCGCTCGCCCAAAAAAAAAAAAAAAAAGCGCACACATGAGCAGGACCGGGCGCTGAGGCCCCGGGGGGCACAGGACGCGGGGGGCAACATGAAGACAACATTAAAGGTGCAGCTCGAGGGCAGTGCCGTTCCATCAAGTCTAAATGACACGTTAAACGACACATTTGACTAAAACACCGTTCTATTTCAGATTCGACTCAACATTTTGCCCGTTTGTCCCCATTTGTTTGGCCGTTTGTGCAAAGTTTAGAATTGCACTTCCTGGTTTGACGTGAGCGCAAATATGACATCGGTAGAGGTCATTCCACAAGTGTTACCTGGCAACCAGACTGTAAACAAGAGCCAAACTCCACAACAGTTCTGATCTGACACACAATAACACCATAAAACACCTTTATTTTGTGGAACGATGGTTTAAACGGTCAGAAAAGTCTGTCAGTTAAGTGTCAGTTAAGTGTCAGTTAAGTGTCAGTTAAGTGTCAGTTAAGTGTCAGTTAAGTGTCAGTTAAGTGTCAGTTAAGTGTCAGTTAAGTGTCAGTTGAGTGTAAACTGTCTGTGCGTCCGAATGTCCACCCTCGTCCCCTGGCCCCTCATTCACTCCACTGTCCTGCACGATATAGCAGACTCTACAGTGCACTCAGTCACGGAGCGATTCGGACGTGGCGCTCACGACTTTCCCCTCGCCACGGGTCACGTGACTCTGGCGTCAGATTGAAATAAAAAAATCAGCAAAACTCAGATAAAAATAGATTTCTGTAATAAATATTGGTCAAATCCGTCTGACGCGCACATATTTATGGACTCATAATCCCGACACAAGTCACGGATGTCACATTCAACAACAAACGGACTGGATTATTCAACTTTTTGCCTGTGATAGTGACTCAAGCTAAGGTTAGCGGCTAACGCTAGCAACTCTGCGGCGTAACGGTTTATATAAGAGTTCATATTCTGGAGTCAACAGTACGTTTAAACAGCTCTTCTGCCTCATTCAGTCTGTTGTGTCATCAACAGTGCGGTCGCACATTGATGACATCACAGAGGGATTCGGCTCGACTTCCTGTCATTTTAAACTCTTATTTTTCAAAATGTCTTCACAAACTGCGACTCAACGGGAGTAAAACTGTGATAAACATTTGCCACAGGTTCTACAGCACCAAAGTGAGTCAGAATTAGAAAAACAGGAGAAACTTCATTTGGACTTTAATGTTTTCAAATGGACATGAGGCATTATTTGTGCTAAACTATCCAAACGTGTGAATCATCTGCAAAATCGTTCTGATTAATCGATCGAGCCAGGTTCAAAATGCACTGTTCCTTTTGTTGACATATTCGATTTTACAGAGGGGATTTGCAATTATAACGTTTATTAAAGAAGACCGAGTGTGCTTTTCTAATCCAAGACGTCTTATGCTGTATTTTGGACATTTTAAATTGCAATATTGATCTAAAAAGACAGCAAACGGAGGATCTTTTAGGTTCGGGGGAAGTGAAGAGTGGGCGAGGAAGACCTGGACTGACGGAGCAACGGAGACTAAAGATGAGTCAAACGTGCATGAATCACTCTAAATACAACTCTGAGTGGTTTAATGACGAGGGGGAACAACTGTAATGAGGTTCAACGCTCCAAAAGGTCGATTTCACGGAATAGGTCCTTTAAACTAGACATTTATTGCAAGAAAAGTGTGTGGGCGGTGACTATAGCATACAACAACTACAACAACTACAACACCGGGTCAAAGTGCGCATTATTCACAGGGCAAAACGCATGTCCCCTCATTATATTGTTCATAAATATTGGACTGCGATCGACTGTTTTTGACTTCAGAACGACACATTTGGGCCTCAAAACTCCTGCCACGGACACGATAAACGGATACTTTTGGAACGTACTTTTAGCGGCTTTAAGGTCTTTTAAGGTCAATGCAAAACAATTGATGAGACAAAAAAAAATGACCAACAATCGATATGAACGTTATAACTGACAGTCATGAGTGGACAGGAAGTGACATCACACCAGGGACACTCATTCCAGTCAAAGTTTATGCAGAATTTACACAAAGAAACATCTTTTTTGACTCTCTAAACATGAATTCAACTAAATAAAGTCGCTCTCATGTATTTTTATTGGTCAAATAAAATAAATGGTGACATTACATTTTTTGGCCCAGTGTTTGCTGGGTAATTTCCTACTGTGATGTCATCAATTACACACAGGAAGTGAAAAACCTAAAAAAAATGTGCTATTCTGGGATAACATTTTCATTATTTTTTAGCAAAATTCTAAATATATTGATCGTAACTGCATTTTAGTTCAATGAGTCGTCCGACCTGCAGGGGGCGCTTTCATTTGAAAGTGAACCAATGAGACAGGCTTTGGACCAAATGGGTCGTTTACGTTGGACAAAATGGGCCTTGGTTTCCCCGGACGTCTCTTCTTCTGCCTTTCCTTTTTTCTCTTCTGTTTTATTCTATATTTAAAAACTGAAACATAAAAATAATAATGAAAAAAAGAAAGTGGCAACAGTATTCCCCGCCCGCAAGTGCATAGTCGCTGTTTTTGTACAAGTGGTGCGAAAAATAACCAAACGTGCTCCGTGTTGTGCCCGGCGCCACTCAGCGGAAATTGCATTTGACCCACCCATCTGCGCCTGAACCGCCGGCTCACCTCACTCATCCGGCGCTCGGCTCGATGGGTTTGACTCCGCGGGCCAAACGGCACATTTAACTGGAGGTTTTCACTCGGCTCGCGTCTCGCGCACACACGCGCGCGCGGCGCCGGAGGGTGTTCGGAGGGGGGAACGGATCGGGCACTTACGGGTACTCACGTCCAATCACCGCTGATGAGCGAGGGCCGTCAGCGGCACTTAGAGGAGCGGCCGTGCTTCAGGGGAGGAGACGGAGGGAAGCGGCTGGAAGCGAGGCAGACGCTGGCGTTAGCGTTGGCGTTAGCGTTGGCGTTGGCGTTGGCGTTAGCGTTAGCGGGAAAGGACAAACATTAAAGGGCGCGTGGCAAGTTTTTAGGAGCGGCTCATTTTGACTTTATCTGGTGTATTTGTGCTTGTTGTAAATATAGATGAGCGTTTCACACCGATCGAGCAGGTGTTTGTGGAGAAAACGTTGAAAAAGTTGTAGGAAAACGACAGGAAGTGACATCACAGCAGGGACACTCACTCCAGTCAAAGAATTTACACAAAATAAACAACTTTTTTTGACGCTCTAAACATGAATTCAACAAAATCAAGTCGCTCTCATTTATTCGTGTGACATTAGGTGGTCGCCGGGTCATTTCCTACTGTGATGTCATCAATTACAACCAGGAAGTAAAATGATTACACTAAAAAAATTGCTATTCTGGGATAAAATGTTTATAGGTTTTTAGCAAAATGTGAACGATAAATATCTTCACTGTTTTTAGTTCAGTGAGTGTTCGGACCCGTCAGAGGATCTTTCATTATTTTAGATATTGACCCTTTAATTTACAGAGTGGGGGCATAATACAGTATCGATGACATCAGATGAAAACGCTGATGGTTTTAAGTCTTAGGAGCAAAAGATAAACAACTCTTTTGGGTTTCCTGTGTTAAAATTATTACAAAAAAATAAATACAAATCAATACTCACAATTGCATTTGAGCTTCACAGAAAGTATAATTGATCAAACTATTGTGTGGTAAACATTTCTCCAGTAAAAAAACACACAAAAAACATCACAAATTCTAAAAGTGTCTGTCACAATCAAATTAAAGAAACAAACAGGTCAAAGTAATTGACACAGAGAAAAGGGAATGAAACAGTGCACTTTAAATGGCCTTGAACAAACGCTTCATAAAGAACAGCGAGTTTGTTGAGAAAGTTTCGGACGTAGTAACGACTCAAAACAGGCTGAATGTTTTGTCAAATCCCCTCGTGTCAGTGAGACGTGTGGTGCGTCCTGCCGAAAGCACTTTAGGTGTCGTCTCACGATCATATTTCCCTGTTTCAATGACGTTTGATGTCACAAAAACCTCCAACGCGTTCTTACCACGGCCCGGAACAAGCCCCGCCCCCTCCGCCACACAAAACGACATGAAAAAAAACAGCGTAATAAAGTTTTAGTGTCCGCTGCCCACACGTGAGCTGCAGACAGGCCTGCGATTGGCCGGACGGTGGTTGCCGGGGGTTACGTGGGATTTTGGGGGGAACCACCTGCCGAGCCTCCGACCAGAAGCATTTACATCAGAAAGAGGCTCACAGACAAGGAGCTAAAGAGAGCCTGGTTTAGACCTGGTCTAGACCTGGTCTAGACCTGGAGACCTTGCGTCTAACTGGTTTAGACCTGGTCTAGACCTGGGTCTAGACCTGCCTGTCTAGACCTGCTTTAGACCTAGCCTGTTAGACCTGCTTTAGACCTGGTTTAGACCTGGTTTTAGAACCTGGTTCAGACCTGCTTTAGACCTGGTTTAGACCTGGTTTAGACCTGGTTCAGACCTGCTTTAGACCTGGTTTAACCTGGTTTAGACCTGGTTTAGACCTGGTTCAGACCTGGTCTAGACCTGCTTTAGACCTGGTTTAGACTGGTTTAGACCTGCTTTTAGACCTGCTTAGACCTGGTTTAGACCTGGTTTAGACCTGGTTCAGACCTGCTTTAGACCTGGTTTAGACCTGGTTTAGACCTGGTTTAGACCTGGTTCAGACCTGCTTTAGACCTGCTTTAGACCTGGTTTAGTCCTGGTTCAGACCTGCTTTTAGACCTGCTTTAGACCTGGTTTAGTCCTGGTTCAGACGGTTTAGACCTGGTTTAGACCTGGTTTAGACCTGGTTTAGACCTGCTTTAGACCTGGTTTAGTCCTGGTTCAGACCTGGTTTAGACCTGGTTTAGACCTGGTTTAGACCTGGTTTAGTCCTGGTTCAGACCTTGGTTTAGACCTGGTTTAGTTCTAGACATTTGTTTGTATACAATGTCTTTAACTTTTCTATTGTCAGTTTTTCTGTTCTGATAAACACAAATCCTTTGGTTTAGTCCCACTTTAGACCTGTAGACTAAGTTAGGACCTGGTTCAGTTCTGGTTTTAACTTGGTTTAGACCCGGTTTAGTAGTATCTTGATTTAATTGTGCATTTCTTTCCTACTCAAAAACTCAAACTCTTGAATTTAGTATAAAAGTGTGTGACATTTCTAAATATAATCAATCATTTTACACTTTATTACGTATATTTGGGTTATTCCCCAAAATGTGACCTTTTTTATTCCCGTTTCAGTCTATTGTGTCCGCTCATCCTGGTTTAGTCCTGGTTTAATCCTGGTTTAGTCTTGGTTTAGTGCTGGTTTAATCCTGTTTAGTCTTGGTTTAGTCCTTGTTTAATCCTGGTTTAGTCTTGGTTTAGTGCTGGTTTAATCCTGGTTTAGTCTTGGTTTAGTCCTGGTTTATCCTGGTTTAGTCTTGGTTTAGTCTTGGTTAGTGCGAGTTTACTTTTGCAGTCTATCCAAGCACGCACTGTGATTGGCCGGACAGAGGTTGCCGGGGGTACGTGGGATTTGGGGGACCACCTGCCGAGCCTGAGCTGCCCACTGACCAGAAGTATTTACATCAGAAAGTGACGAGGGGAGAGAGAGAGGGAGAGAGAGGGGGAGAGTGAGGCGGAGAGACAAGAGAGAGAGGGAGGAGGAGGCGAGAGAGAGAGAGAGGGGAGGAGTAAGGGGAGAGAGGGGAGGAGTGAGGAGAGAGAAGAGAGAGGGAGGAGTAAGGGGAGAAGGGGGGAGGAGTGAGAGGAGAAGAGAGAGAGGGGAGGAGTGAGGTGGAGAGAGAGAGAGAGGAGGAGTGAGGTGGAGAGAGAGGAAGAGACACGAGAGAGACGAGAGGCACGAGAGGTATTAGAGAGAGTGAGAGAGAGGAGCGAGGTGGAGAGACAAGGAGTTAAGGGGGAAGAGAGAGAGAAGAGATGAACAAAGGAGAGAGAGAGATGATGCAAGGGGGCGAGAAGAGAGAGAGAGATGAGAGGAGCGAGGGGGAGAGCAAAGAGAGGTTGCATGCTGCTGGTTTAGTCCAGGTTTAGTCCTGGTTTAGTCCTGGTTTAGTCCTGGTTTAGTCCTGGTTTAGTCCTGGTTTAGTCCTGGTTTAGTCTCATTTGTGTTTCTAGGTAAATAAACTGAGATAACTCACTGCACATGCGCTTTCAAATCTGCCTCAGTTCCATTCAGCTGTTCAGCAATAAAACTCTGGTGCCCCCCTCTTCATCCTGGGGTACATGTGCCCACCCTGAGGTTGTGGGGGTGCATGGAGCTGTGTGGGGGTATATTTGGGGGGTACATGTGCCCGTCCCGGGCGTGATCATGTGTACGTGGGGGTACATGTGCCCGTTCCTGAGTGCGTTGGGGTGTGTGGGGAGGTGTGGGGGTTTATTTAGGGGGTACATGTGCCCGCCCCGAGTGTGTGGGGATGCATGGGGGGTTTTGGGGGGTCTGCTCGGCGGGGATGGGAGGGGGTTGACCCGCTGCGTGACCTCCTCAAACTTCAAACTGAATACTTGTGGCAGTTTCCAGGACGACCGAGCCCCTCCAAACCATATCCCACTCACTGAGACGGGACGAGGGCTCACGAGGGGGGGGCATCGCTCTGTTTATACCGCAAAAAATACCCTAAATGTGTCTAATTTATGACGAAAGATCAGGTAGTAACCAATTACAAATAATCACAATTCTAAGCTTATTTTTCTGTGTAATTGTACATTTTTTTGTAGATTTTTGTGCTTGTAATTGGGTTAATTCTAGCCGCGTAATTGCAATTAGTCACATTTAAAAATATGAGTCTAACACAAGTCCCACTCGTCCCCCCACGCCGCTGCAGGGGTCTCATTTATTAAACTTCACGCGTCATTCTTACTAAAAGTCTGGACAAAACCTCCACGTCATGCTGTCTTTTTATAGATCACACAAACTTATCGAGGAAAACGTCGCGTACGTAATATTTTTGTTCTTGCGCGTCGCTTTATAAATTAGACCCCAGAGTTTAAACACCGAATATCTTTTAGTCATTTATTCTTTATTATGGTGCTAATAGTAAATCGCTGCGGACCCCTGAACGTCACTGAGCCCCCGGTTTGTAGACGAAATGTTCAACTGGATCTCTGGAGAAACGAGATGAAACTGGATCAAGAACGTTCTGGGCGTAATCTGTGCGGACCATCAAGTTTTGTCCGATCCAACCCAACTTTATTTGTAGAAAAAAAACAACAAAAACACAATAAAGTCGCCCAAAGTACTTAAAACACGCCTGAGCACGACAAAGTAAAACTGACAAAACAATAAGTTTGCAGTTGGATCTATTCAAATATCTGGGTGGGGCATCGCTATCGTAAACCTGTCGCGAGTCGCCCCAGTGGCCAGTCCGCTGAACTGCATCTCCACAGAGCGCGCTGTAAAAACAAAGTGCTGGTGTTTGGCTAACAGGGACTGATTTGTGCCTATTTTCAGTTCGTACTTTTTTTTACCCCCCCAAATCAAAACTCTCTCGCATCTCTCGCTCTGATTGGTCACTACTGCACATGGTCGGCGGACGCGGATGCCCTGGATGTAGCTAGCCGCGAAAGGCTAAACTGGCGACACGCGCTAATGAGAGTGAGACAAACAATCGTTGTCCTCGTGTTTTCGGTCTGCAAACTTTGTGTTTTAAAACCCTCTATGTGCAGCCGGCTGGAGAGACCCCCCCCTGCTTCCTCGCCAACCCCCTGCGTCCTCGCCCCCCCCCCCCCCTGCGTCCTCGTACCCTTGGGCCTGTATTTGACCGTGACTCCCAATCAGAGAAGAGCATGTGAACGAATGACCAAACTCAGGGAAGAGAAGAGCAAATGAAGCAGATGTGATTCAAGACGAGTCAAAATCAATGGTCTGGGACGGTCCAGAGGTGGAGGAGGTGTGGCTGAAGGGGCCAGTGTGGGGGTCCAGTGTGGGCCTGACCCTCTGAACGGGGCCAAAGGAGAGTCGGAGGGCACTGAGAGCTTTTATACTCAAATATGTTTTTTAGAATAGAGCAAACTTTATTTGCCACATAGAACGTTGATGGAAGAAGTACTCAATGTTGTTACTAAAGTAAAAGTACAGAAAGAGTAAGAGTAACAGTAGCACATAATAAAAATCAACTGAAGTAAAATGTAAAAGTACTTCACACAGATTCTGATACCTATGAAAGCGATACATTTTGTGATTTTTATAAAGAATTGCTCTGAGTTTTTTTCTTTTTTTTTTCAATTAACTTTATGTCTACAATTTTGTTTGCTTAAAAGTTGAACTCACCATAAATGTGCTAAAGAAAACCCCCCAAACCAAACAAACAAGTACTTTCTACTTTTCAGTGCAGTTCAAAAATGTAGTACAAATACCTGCTCTCGGACAGCTAGAAAGTTTACTCAAGCACAGTACTTTTACTTTTGTTACTTTCTACAAACAGCAAAACAACAACAAACGCTCAATAACAGCAACAACAAGAACGTGCTTCTGATGCTAAAGTTGAAATATGTAAAAGTGCATTATGGTTTTATTATTATCTGTTGGACAAAAGAAATGTGGATATGATAAACAAACGGCTTCTTTTCATTCATTTATTTACATTTAGACCCATGAGAAGTCGCTCCATACTCCTCAATATCTGCAGTAAAAACACAGCATTTATTTCAGGTTAATCTTATGGCAATTTAATAAGGATTCATTTATTTTTAGAGTTGTTATTAAAATTCAATTATTGCCTGGACCACGTCTTTAATGCCACAAATCTCTCTGAAACGCTGATGTAATTAATGTGTTTTAAAGTCTGCCAATCACAGCCGTTTAATCAATCGTCTCTCGGGGTGGCAATATTGACAAAAATTACATTATTCAATATTTTTTGGGGGGATTATTCTGAGGACAAAACTACGGCACCAGCAGAAACATGCCTGTAAATGTCTTGTTCTTGTGCAAAACGTGAAAAAGCTGTGTAAATACAACCAAAAAAGTGCAGAAATATTATGTATTATGGAATATCGGAATATTACAACATGCGTTTATTTCATTTTTTCTAGGTTTTGGACAGTTTTCTTATGATAAACATATTTGAGAATTTAATTTGCACATCTCCAAAATGACAATTGGCTTTTCTAATGTTTTTCCGCTCATCTTGACGGATATTTAACTTTACAAAACTATTACTCTCCCTTTATTGCATTGTTGACATACAGTATTTACCTGTCGGGGTTTAAGTACCAAAATCTTTAAAAAACATGAATCCGTTTTTCTTTATTTTTGGAATTTTAGAACACGTCAAGCTGGGGAACTCCGCCTATGGATTTGGGAGTTCCTCAGGGATCAGTTCTCGGGCCAGTTCTTTTTTTTTTAATTACTCGTGGGATCATTTTAATGTGGGTGATTGTCAAATGTACACGACAACTGTTAAAAAATGACACCCCTGATTGACTTGTCTATGTGGCTGGAAGATATGACAAGGATTTTTTTCCCCTCATAGTGATCAATCAAGATTTTCAATTTTGTTTTGTTTTGGACATTTCCTCCCCCCAACATACATTTTATTAACATACACAATACAGACTTTTAATCAATGCCATTCACTATTCTGCACACTACTGTATATATAGCAATAGTGTATGTATTATTAGGTTTGGACCCCACAGCGACCCCCAAAAGCCCTAAGTCCATCCTTCTATGAACAAATCCACTCAACATTTTCTTGGCAACACCTGTTCAATTATGAATTATTAATGATATTCAATTGCCTGCCACGTGTCAGTCACTCCTTCATACAGTATCTCTATAGAAAGTGTTGGTGCTTGCGTGTTCTTGCCTGGCCTGGCGCTGCTGGGACGTCCTGCTTGCGCTCGCACACACACACACACACACACTCGCACACACACACTCGCACGCACACACTCGCACACTAGCCCCGGGGCCGCGGGAGTGGGTGGTGCTCCTGGTGCTCCTTCACACGTTTAAATGGTTAAATGATCCTGGCTGTCATTTAATCAATATGAACAAGCAGCAGCTGTCAGACATCATCTCCTCCCGAGGGGCCGCAGACGAGTGTGTGTGCAGGTTTACCGGGACGTGTGGGGACCCTCGGAGCGCTGCAGATCGTAGTCAGAAAGTGGGTTAAATGATGATGATTCTGACACACCCATTCATAAAGTAGAAACTAGAAAAGCTTGACTTCCTTATTTAATATGTGGAGATGTTCTTGGATTATCACAATAACAATAAGACATACATTACAGTGTGTTTTGTGTGTGTAAAAGTCATAAGAGTTTTCATAGTTAATTTTATTTAGGATGTTATTTTGTTCTTTCACATTGATGAGAAGCTGAGGTTTCCCACGGCAAAACTTTTTAAAGCAGAGCTAAATGGGTTGCAATTGATTATTTAGATTGTTACTATTAAAAGTCTGATTGTTAGAAAAATCAAATGACCTATTTTTAGTGTGAAACGTTTGAATTTGTGGCTTTTCAAGTACAATTAATTTCAAAAATAGTAATATTTTCTCTTTAATTGCTGTCTTTTCCATTCAAGTTTGCCCTTTTTTGCCCTTTTATTTAATCACAACACTTCATATTTGAGTGTTGCGTTTTTAAATGTCTTATTGCAAAAGAAAATAGAAGATTAGACATGGGTTCAGCCAGGTTCTAATGAGGGCAAGAGTTAAGTGATAGTGAAGTTATTATGCTTTTGTCAGCTAGAATCGACACCCGCACATCATTATATTTTGGACATCTTAAATCGTTATATTGATATTGGGGCGTCGGCGAAATCGAGTACAAAGATGACTCACACATGCAGGAATACGACCTCGAGGGGGGGTTAACGAGAAGGGATAAGAACATGGTCAAACGCTCCGGACGCTCGATTCATCTCCTTTAGATTTGGTGTACGTTAAGTCTCCAGAAAGCTGAAGTGAGTGTACGCAATTGTCCCCGCAGCACACGTGAACCCGACGTGTGTGTGTGTGTGTGTGTGTGTGTGTGGTTTAATGGGGACGGGGCTTACAAACCTAATCCAGCGCGCCACACTCCAACCAGGCTCTTGTTTTAGCAGCGTAATAATACATTTAGCAATTCATTTACGCATAAGTACTCGGGAAAATTAACAGCAAATGAATGTCTATAAATGTCCTTCGTGTGCATTATGAGAGGATTGAGGTAAAACGAATATATCTCTTATTATTTATGATATCTACTACTACTGTGTGGACATGTGGGGGTCCACTTGTTCAACTTGTTCAACATATATACAACCAATATTTATTTAAGAGAAAAGGGCCAAGAGAAGTTGTTATACAGATCCATCAAACCCATTATTTGTAGTACTAAAAATTCAAGATATTGCTGACCTAAGTATTCTCAAAGTTATGTATAAAGCAAATTACAAAAATGTACCCGTAACATTCAAGGACAAATCACTGCAATCTGAAATCTGTGAAAGGAGTGGATTTATGGAAACTTCTTGACAAAGAAATCAAAGAATCAAGAACAAAAGCCGCATTTAAGAAAGACATGAAACACATCACAATAAGTAAGTGTGAAAAAGAAAATGAGGTTGTTGAGAGAAAGGACCAGGGATCTGTCTTTGTATTGTCAGGTATTTTAAAGCAAATGTTTATTGTAATGTAAATAAAATTAATACAATTATTATTTTTTTTTAAATGACTAATTAATAAATAATAATAATAATAATAATAATAATAATAATAATAATAATAATAAAGTCAAATTAAAGTCAAATAAAGTCAAATAAGTCAAATAGTCAAATAAATAAAATAAATAAAATAAATAAAATAAATAAAATAAATAAAATAAATAAAATAAATAAAATAAATAAAATAAATAAAATAAATAAAATAAATAAAATAAAATAATCTTATGAATTATTGTTTTTAAAATGTCTGGGAAACGAACAGTTGTTTAAAATTGTCCATTAAGATATTCGTTATCCTTTGTTCATACACTTGTTTTGTTGCGTTAAACGTTTTAATAACAACTATAACCTTTATGCGCATATTCTGCTTTTTGAGACGCTGCAATTTAAGGTTGAATGCACTAAAACAGCAAAGGATTATGGTCAGTGTCGTTGGCGCTTCATCTCAGGCACTTGAGTATAACAAGAGTATTGATCATTATTCTGACAGCGTTACATGTTCTGCTCTGTCATGAGTCTGTCGGCACATGTCCTCGCTCGGGTTTGATAAGTCCACGAACACACACATTTTCCGTCTGTTCTGCTGAAGGCCGCGGTTTGTTGTTGAGTCATTTGGTGACAGTGAACGCTTGTGCTCGCAGACAGCCTTGAGAGCACCAAGTCTCAGCGAGGAGAGGTTATTAGGCAGGAAGAAACTGGTACAGACTCAAACTATCTGCACAAAGACCTTCTAAAACACAGAGACAAACATTTATATCAAAACATGAAGTAGTGTATATATGTTAATGTGGTGCGAAGTGGTCGAAAACAGAAGTCCATTTTGTATTTTATAAGAGTTTATGGATTCATTTAGTCATTATTGGCAAAGTGCATGTGTAAATAATGCGCTTGAAAGGCAAAATCAAGTCGTTATTTTAATTTGACTTCAGAACCAGGACCAAACCAGGACCAAACCAGGACAAGTGAAAAGGGTGCACTCACACTTGTACTTGTACTTGTTCCAGTAGATTAGATTTGGTCCTGTTCTAGTCCTGGTTTTACCCTGGTACTGTCCATGTTCAGTGGCATGTGGTGTGCAAGAACGAACACACCCTAAAACACCATCAAACATATTTTGTCCTCAACCTTTTACACATCTCATTGTGTGTTTTGTAGAGTGTTTTGTTGTGATTTATGCTTGTGTGTAAGAAGATCCGAGTCCGGCCTGAGGTTTCCCAACACACACACCTCTGCAGGAGGCTTCTCTGTCTCCTCTCCTGTTCCTCTCCTGTTCCTCCTGCTCTACCAGCCCCGCCTCCAGCCCCAAACACCCAGCTCCAAAGACCAGTCCCAACAACCAGCCAACGATCAACCAACACCAACACCCAGTCCCAAAAACAGTCCTAATACCCAGGCCCAACAAGCGGCCCCACTGACCAGCCAACGATCAACCAGCAACCAACCAACCAACCAAACAACAAAACAACCAACCGGCAAAACAAGAAACCAACCAATGAAACAAACAACCAACCAGCAAAACAACCAACCAACCCACCAAAAAAACAACCAACCAGTGAAACAACCAACCAGCAAAACAACAAAACAACCAACCAGTGAAACAACCAACCAGCAACAAACCAACCAACCAAACAACAAAACAACCAACCAGTGAAACAACCAACCAGCAACAAACCAACCAACCAAACAACAAACAACCAGCAAAAACCAACCAACAAGACAACAAAACAACCAACCACAGTGAAACAATCAACCAGCAAAACAACCAACCATCCAACCAACCAACCAACAACCAACAAAACAATCAGCAACCACCCAACCAATGAAACAACCAGCCAACCAACCAACAAAACAACACACAAAACAACCAGCCGACCAGCGCGGCACACTGAAACCCCATCCCTCTGCCACTGTGGAGGGACATGTCACTTCACTCAGCTGTGTGCGAGTGTGTGTCCCGTTTGCACAATGGCACGATGGCAGCGGGGCGAGGGTCTTGTGTGCGGGCGGGTATTCATCACACTGTGGGACTGTATAAAAAAGTCACTACACGGGCACCTTCAGCTTTGTGGGGACCAAACATCAGGTCCAGAATAAATCCTCCATTTTAGGGGGTCGCGATGCGTGGCGTTCAGTGACGAGTGGGGTCGCCTCTGCACACATACACTGCACCTTGATAAGTCAAATGATCTATTATCTATATCTCTATGGAGACAAGCAGTTGGCGGAGTTACATTGTGCATAAATCAACGCGCAAATTTGAATCTTAAATCATGATGTTGATCTACAGTCATATTGACGGATTTACCTCATGGCGACTTGGTATTTGGAATTAGAGTGGATTGAGGAAAAACAAATATATTACTATGAAATAAATAAATAGTTTAGCACATTTAAAAAAGAATAATAACCTATATAAGTACTTTTTTACGGAAATAGCATTAGATTGTGGCCAATGTAGTTCGCTCTACATTTTAGGCCCACAATCGTAACATTCAACATGATGCACACGAGAATATTCACCATTATTCTGAGTCTATTTCATGTTTTTGCCGAGCCTTGTCACCGGTCTGTCGGCAGATTTCATCACACCGTTTTGCCAAATCCACGTCTAAGATCAGGGTTAAGGCGAGGAATCGGTCTCCAGGAAATGAACATAAGTCAATGTAATGTCCCCAAGACGCACGAAACCCAACATGTACGCTTGTGTGTGTCGTGTTTGTGCGTGCGGTTGTGTGCGCGTGTGTGTGTGTGTGTGTGTGTGCGTGGTGTGTGGGGGGGGGGTGACAGGGCCTTGATTCTCGCAGATAGGGAGATAGCCACTGATTCCAATGGCTCGCCTGTTCCCAGCGGTTACCCGATCAGCGTGCGAACCGACTCCTCTCTTATTATCAATCAAATGCTGCGGAGCTGACCTGCCAACCCAACGACGCCCCCCACACACACATCACACCACACACCTCCACCCACTCCCACCCCCCTCTGTCCCCGTCCCGACACACAGCGACACAGGGACACGCCCCGCCCGCCCCTGGCCTATATTCGCTGTATGGAAAGTTCCAGCGATGAGCAAACAGGCGAATATGAAATATGAGCCGTTGCCGTGGAGATTTATGTTTTGTTGCTGAAATCCAAACATGTTCGCAGGCGACGCTGGTCATCGTTAGGTAAACACCGAGCAGGGCCAAGGGGATCGGGGATGAACACGTGGAGTTGTGCAACGGAACGAGTCGCGGATTGTGTCGTCAGAACGTTCACTTCATCTTAAAGATTCATCATTTGAAGATGGTAAATACTAAACTCCGGGTTCGTTCTGTGTATTCTGACACGGTTTGGGTTTCAGATCCCTGTTTAACGCAACAGTTTACCATCGTTCTGAACCCGATACACAATGATGTTCAGCAGAAGTGTATCGGGTTGTTTCCCCGGGCCTTCGTTTGCATTTTACAAGGGTTTGATTTCTGCTGTCTAAAAACGTATGAAGTTCATATTTAAGTGTTTGGAGCGGCCTACATTTACTTGACCTCCTTCACTCACTCACTTAACCTACATAATGCAATACGAGCGTCAAAAAGAAGCACTTTCACAACTTTCAGAGCCCGTCAGAGTGAAGCTAACAAATGTATGAAATAAAAGTTTGAGAAAGAAAGAGATCAGGATTGTGTCATCAAACTGATCAAGAACAAGTTGGCCTCGTGTTTAACCAATGGAAATGTTGAGATACTAGTTACTGTTTCTGTTGTTATTATTATTATTATTATTATGATACATTATTATAAGTATTCTGACTGATAAATGCATTTGTCAGACGTGGGTAGAGGAGCCAAGTGACTTTAAAATATTCTTTTTACTCAAGTGGAAGTACAAAGTAGTGGTCCAGAAAATGACACAGAGAGTAACTGTGAGAGTAGGAAGTGTCTGGACGTGACAACTGATTTGAAGTTCATGCAATTGGAATGACAAAACTTGAGAAACACAAAAATATATTTCTGAAGGAGCGATGCAAGAAACACAAATGTTCCAAAATGTGTTTAACATTGTGAAAAGAAGGCATATTTACTCATAGTAGGAAGAGGAACCAAAGCTTTTACACCGCACAATACAGGACTCAAGTAGGAGCAAAAGGATGGTGTTCGACTGTATATGGTTTTGTCATCACTACGGACATTGTTTTACACTTCCAAACAAGCGTCTCTGTCCCCGCTCTGTGCGCTCCAACCACACATTCAGAAGCATTACTCCTTTAAGCCACGACATGGAAAAAAAGCGTTTTGGTGAGCATCTGCGTGTCTGTTACTGTCCACTGTCATTATCATGGCTCCATCGGCCCCTGGGGGGACACCCACACTCAAAGGGGCCACTCTTCCCCCAACAAGAGGCTCTGTCACTGCCCCGGCCCCCGACTCAGCACCAGAAAGGGCCCATAGTGACTGATGCAATCAATCGAAATCTACACTACAGACACCGCAGCACTGGGAACCGAGCGTCTGCGAAAGCCCGACACCCGGAGAACAGCCGAGTGTCGGGTCCAGAGCGATCGGTCCAGAGAGCGATCGGTCCAGGCGATCGGTCAGAGAGCGATCGGTCCAGACGCGATCGGTCCAGAGAGCAGATGGTCAGAGAGATGATCGGCCAGAGCGAGTCCGGGATCCTAGGAGCGATCGGTCCAGAGAGCGATTCGGCCAGAGAGCGATCGGTACAGAGAGGCGATCGGTCCAGAGATGGTCCAGAGCGATCGGTCCAGAGAGCGATCGGTCCGAGAGCGATCGGTCCAGAGAGATCGTCCAGAGCGATCGGTCCAGAGAGATCGGTCCAGAGCGATCGGTCCAGAGAGCGATCGGTCCAGGCGCGATCGGTCAGAGAGCGATCGGTCAGAGAGCGATCGGTCCAGAGAGCGATCGGTCCAGAGAGATCGGTCCAGAGACGATGGTGCAAGAAGCGATGGGTCCAGAGCGATCGGTCAGAGAGATCGGTCCGAGAGCGATCGGTCCAGAGAGATCGGTCCAGAGCGATCGGTCCAGAGAGCGATCGGTCCAGAGGCGATCGGTCCAGAGAGCGATCTGGGGGTGGGCGGTCCAGAGGACGATCGGTCCAGAGCGATCGGTCCCGAGAGCTGGGTAGAGAGCGATGGTCAGAGCGATCGGCCGAGACGATCGGTCCAGAGCGATCGGTCCAGAGCGATCGGTCCAGAGAGCGATCGGTCCAGAGCGATCGGCCCAGAGCGATCGGTCCAGAGCGATCGGTCCAGAGAGCGATCGGTCCAGAAGCGATCGGTCAGAGAGCGATCGGTCCAGAGCGATCGTCCAGAGAGCGATCGTCCAGAGCGATCGGTCCAAGGCGATCGGTCCAGAGCGATCGGTCCGAGCGATCGGTCCAGAGGGATCGGTCCAGAGACGCGAGAGCGATCCAGAGATCGTCAGAGAGCGATCGGTCAAGCGATCGTCCAGAGCGATCGGTCCAGAGAGGATCGGTCCAGAGCGTCGGTCCAGAGAGCGATCGGTCAGAGCGATCGGTCAGAGCGATCGTCCAGAGACGATCGGTCCAGAGCGATCGGTCCAGAGCGATCGGTCCAGAGCGATCGGTCCAGAGCGATCGGTCCAGAGCGATCGTCCAGAGATCGTCCAGAGCGATCGGTCCAGAGCGATCGGTCAGAGCGAGGTCAGAGCGTCGTTCAGAGAGCGATCGTCAGGCGTCGGTCCAGAGAGATCGGTCAGAGCGATCGGTCAGAGAGCGATCGGTCCAGAGACGTCGGTCCAGAGAGCGATCGGTCCAGGAGCGATCGGTCCAGAGCGATCGGTCCAGAGAGCGATCGGTCCAGAGAGCGATCGGTCCAGAGCGATACGGTCCCAGAGAGCGATCGGTCCAGAGAGCGATCGGTCAGAGAGCGATCGGTCCAGAGCGATCGGTCCAGAGAGCGACTCGGTTCAGAGAGCGATCGGTCCAGAGAGCGATCAGTCCAGAGCGATCGGTCCAGAGCGATCGGTCCAGGGAGCGATCGGTCCAGAGAGCGATCGGTCCAGAGAGCGTCGGTCCCAGAGAGCGATCGGTCCAGAGCGATCGGTCCAGAGAGCGATCGGTCCGAGAGCGATCGGTCCAGAGCGATCGGTCCAGAGCGATCGGTCCAGAGCAAGCCTCAACAGCCTTGGCCGTCTCTCCTGCAGGTCCATCTTAAAGCATAATACATTTGGCTTGGTCCCGTAGTCCTGGTTTAGTCCTGGTCTAGTCCTGGGTTAGTCCTGGTCTAGTCCTGGGTTAGTCCTGGTCTAGTCCTGGGTTAGTCCTGGTCTAGTCACAGTTTGGTTCTTTGATGATACAGTCCAAGTGTGAACACAGACTTGGTTACAATATGCGCTCTTTAAAACCTCATAGAAAAGGTTCTGGACGCTCTTTCAACTTCCATCTGAAAGTCATTTTCAATCTGAGGAATTGTTCTGAGAGTTGACTTCCTCCTGCTCAGTGCTGCCCCCTGAAGGCACATTTTATGAAGTATTTCTCCCATCTTGCCTATCTCTCCTATCTAGTCACATGATCGTACGGAGTGTAGTACGGAGTATGACGTGTGTGTAGTCACATGATCGTATGGAGTGTAGTACGGAGTATGACGTGTGTGTAGTCACATGATCGTATGGAGCTCACCTAAAACAATGGTGAGCAATCAAGAAAATATCTCTTTGGAGTTGTCATCATTATTGCATTGTCATGTGACCCTGCACACTTACTCTTTCTCATGTCGTGAACTCCAAACGCAGCAGTGACATTTGGATTATCTTAAAGTATAAAAGTGAAAAACGAATTCATGTTAAACTGTTTGCAGTGCTGTTCACACCTTTCAGAGCCCAGCGTTTACGTCACAACAAAGCATGCTAACATAAAGTGCGCTAGTTTATCACTCAAGCCCTGAAAAAGCACATATGTCTTCTTTAGATATTACTCTGCGGCAGGAAATATGACTTCTTAATCTTTACCACATGTAAAACATCTCCAACGCCGTTTCAATATGTGAATCTTGAGATGATTATCATTTGTGAATAGTGTCCATAATGCGAGCGCGTCGTAAACGTGTAATAACGGGTTGTGCGCGCCGGAGCGGGTCAGTGGCAGCCATAACGTTGTGACGCTGCTCGTAATCATGTCACAACAGCCCGAGCGCACACTGAAGCCCGTTGTCATGCTACAGATGCTATCAGCGTCGCACTGGAAACGCGGCGCTGTGTTGTGACTGCCGCTAATGCCACCGGCCCAGAGGAAATCACAGCGCTTTACTGTCAGCGGCAAATACAGGGGCCTAATGTGGGCCGCGGGACGAGGGACGGACGGGACGAGAGACGGAAGAGACGAGAGACGGAAGAGACGAGAGACAGAAGAGACGAGTGACGAAGAGACGAGACGAGAGACGGAAGAGACGAGAGACAGACGGAAGAGACGAGAGACGGAAGAGACGAGAGACAGACGAGACGAGAGACGGACGAGACGAGAGACGGAAGAGACGAGGGACGAGAGACAGACGAGTGACGGAAGAGACGAGAGACGGAAGAGACCGAGAGAGAGACGAGACGGAGATGACAGAAGAGAGAGAGACGAGAGACGAGAGACGAGAGCAAGAGACGACGAAGAGACGACGGAAGAGACGAGAGACGGATACGTGGACGAGTGACGGAAGAGACGAGAGACCGGAAGAGACGGAAGAGACGAGAGACGAAGAGACGAGAGACAGACGAGAGACGAGAGACAGAGAGACGACGAGAACGGAATGAGAGAAGAGACGAGAGACAGAAGAGAGAGAAGAAGAGACGAGAGACGAGAAGCGTGGTGGTGTTCAACAGAAACAAAATCATTTCACTCGTCGATTAATCACAAATAATCCTTATTTTCAGCGAATCTGTGAATTCAGATGTCGTTTCAAGTCCGTTAGTACTTTTTTTGACTTTCCAGAGAGAACATCAGAAACAACTAGGAACGAGGATTGGAGCTAAACCAGGACTAAACCAGGACTAAAACTGGATCCAAACCAAGCCTAAACCAGGGCTGAACTGAGTGAACCAGGATCGACCGCAGGACACACCCAAACCAGAGCTTTGAGCAAAACCAAACCTTAATCCAGACTGAACCAGGGTCTAAACCAGTCCAAAACCAGACCTGAACCAGCCTGAACCAGGGTCTAAACCAGTCCAAAACCAGACCTGAACCAAACAGCCTAAACAAAGCTGACCAAAACCACAGACCTCAGAAACCACCAAAACCAGAGTCTAAAAACCAAACCAAACCAGACTGAAAGGCTGCAACCATGTCTTAAACCAGTCCAAAACCAACCTGAACCAGCCTGAACCAGGGTCTGAACCAGGGTCTAAACCAGTCCAAAACAGACCTGAACAGCTGAACCAGGGTCTAAACCAGTAAACCAGTCCAAAACCAGACCTGAACCAGCCTGAACCAGGGTCTAAACCAGTCCAAAACAACCTGAACCAGCCTGAACCAGGGTCTAAACCAGTCCCAAAACCAGACCCTGAACCAGCCTGAACCAGGGTCTAAACCAGTCCCAAACCAGACCTGACCAGCCTGAACCAGGGTCTAAACCAGTCCAAACCATACCTGAACCAGCCTGAACCAGGGTCTAAACCAGTCCAAACAGACCTGAACCACCTGAACAGGGTCTAAACCAGTCAAACCAGAACCTGAACCAGCCTGAACCAGGGTTAAACCAGTCCAAAACCAGACTGAACCAAGCCTAACCAGTCCAACAACCAGGGACTGGAACAGCCTGAACCAGGGGTAAACCAGTAAACAGTCCAAACCCAGACCTGAACCAGCCTGAACCAGGGTCTAAACAGTCAAAACCAGACCTGAACCAGCCTGAACCAGGGTCTAAACCAGCCAAAACCAGACCTGAACAGCCTGAACCGGGTCTAACCACTCCAAACCAGACATGAACAGCCTGAACAGGGTCTAAACATCAAAACCAGACCTGAACAGCCTGAACCAGGGTCTACCACTAAACAGTCCAAAACCAACTGAACAGCTGAACCCGGGTCTAAAAGTCCAAAACCAGACCTGAACCAGCCTGAACCAGGGTTAACCAGTCCAAAACCAGACTGAAACCAGCCTGAACCAGGGTCTAAACCAGTCAAACCAGACCTGAACCAGCTGAACCAGGGTCTAACCAGTCCAAAACAGACCTGAACCAGCTGACCAGGGTCAAACCAGTCCAAAACCACCAGCCTGAACCAGACCTGAACCGCCTGCGTCTAAACCAGTCCAAAACCAGACTGAACCACCTGACCAGGGTCTAAACCCAGTCCAAAACCAGACCTGAACCAGCCTGAACCAGGGTCTAACCAGTCCAAAACCAGGACTGAACCAGATGAACCAGGTCTAAACCAGTCCAAAACAACTGAACCAGCCTGCCTAAACCAGTCCAAAACCAGACCTGAACCAGACTGAACCAGGGTCTAAACCAGTCAAAACAGACCTGAACCAGCCTGAACCAGGTCAAACCGTCCAAAAACCAGAGACCTGAACCAGCTGAACCAGGGTCTAACCAGTCCCAAAAACCTAAACTAGTCCAAACCAGACCTGAACCAGACTGAACCAGGGTCTAACCAGTCCAAAACCAGACCTGAACCAGCCTGAACCAGGGTCTAACCAGTCCTAACCAGACCTGAACCAGCCTGAACCAGTCTAAACCAGTCCAAAACCGGACTGAATCATGCCTAAACCAGTCCAAAAACCAGCCTGAACCAGTCTACCAAAACCAGCTCCAAAACCAGACTGAACCAGTCTAACCAGGGTCTAAACAGTCCAAAACAGACTGAATCATGCCTAACAGTCCAAAACCAGACCTGAACCACCTGAAACCAGGAACCACTGAACCAGTGGTGACCAGACGTGAACCAGGGTCTAACCAGTCAAACCAGACTGAATCATGCTACCAGTCCAAACCAGACCTGAACCAGCCTGAACCAGGGTCTAAACCAGTCAAACCAGGACTGAACCAGTCTAACCAGGTCTAAACCAGTCCAAAACCAGACTGAATCATGCCAAACCAGTCCAAACCAGCCTGAACCGCCTGAACCAGGGTCTAAACCAGTCCAAAACCAGACCTGAACCAGTCTGAACCAGGGTCTAAACCAGTCCAAAACCAGACCTGAACCAGTCTGAACCAGGGTCTAAACCAGGGCCAAACCAGGACTGAACCAGGGTCTAAACCAGGTCTAAACCACAACTAAACCAGAACTGAACCAGAACTAAACCAGAACTGAACCAGAACTCAACCAGGGTCTAAACCAGTCCAAAACCAGACCTGAACCAGCCTGAACCAGGGTCTAAACCAGGGCCAAACCAGGACTGAACCAGGGTCTAAACCAGTCCAAAACCAGGACTGAACCAGGGTCTAAACCAGGTCTAAACCAGAACTAAACCAGTCTGAACCAGGGTCTATACCAGGTCTAAACCAGAACTTAACCGGGGTCTAAACCAGGTCTAAACCAGAACTAAATCAGGTCTAACCAGAACTAAACCAGAACTGAACCAGGATCTAAGCCAGAACTAAACCAGAACTGAAGCAGAAGTGAACCAGAAGTGAACCAGGGTCTAGACCAGGTCTAAAGACATCATTTAAATAGATCTAATGCAGGACATAAATCCAGTTCATGGTGACTATGGTGCTAAGAGTTGTTTGCGTTAGCGGCCGGTGTCGCGCGCCGTAACGTTAGCCTCCTGTTAGCCTCCTGTTAGCACTCATTAGCACCTCCGTCTGCGGCTCGAAGCTTCACACCGAAACAAACGACTCCAGCGCCCAAACCAAGTGTCAAAACCCTCGTAATCCTTTGTCCGCGGCTGGCTCTGCTCTCACCCCAAGAGACATTCGCAAATCTTCCCCATACGCTTTCAAACAGAGGAGATTTACGGGGCAAAATCACGGCAGTGTCAAAAGTGAGTCATGTTATTTTCTCCTGTTCAAAACGCAACTTAAACGTGGAAAAGCCGCTGTAGTATATTCTCTGTCAAATGTTGACCTGCAGAAAAAGAATAAGAGTTTGTAATCTTTTAGTTTTAGTCGTGTTTCGTAGAGATTTGTAAAACAGGCGAAACTACTCGAAACAAACAAAAGAGCTGAATTTGTTATATTTCAGATTTGTGAGAAAATAATCAATACTCAGATAGTTGATTATGAAAAATATATATATTATCTGATCTGAATAGTTGGTCAAATATCTATATCTGAAATAATATAAGGCCAAAGGATAGTATTTAACTATCTAAACCAGGACCAAACCAGGACCAAACCAGGACTAAACCAGGGCCAAACCAGGACCAAACCAGGACTAAACCAGGGCCAAACCAGGACCAAACCAGGACCAAACCAGGACTAAACCAAGGGCCAAACCAGGACCAAACCAGGGCCAAACCAGGGCCAAACCAGGGCCAAACCAGGACCAAACCAGGACCAAACCAGGGCCAAACCAGGACCAAACCAGGACCAAACCAGGACTAAACCAGGGCCAAACCAGGGACCCAAAGCCAAACCAGGCAAACCACCAAACCACCAAACCAGGACCAAAACCAGGACCAAACCAGGGGACCAAACCAGGCCAAACCAGGACCAGGGCCAAACCAGGGCCAAACCAGGCCAAACCAGGACCAAACCCAAACCAGGGCCAAACCAGG
>BJKM01000707.1:41432-55348 GCA_015082035.1 Chaenogobius annularis | reverse complement strand
AAACCAGGACCAAACCAGGGCCAAACCAGGACCAAACCAGGACCAAACCAGGACCAAACCAGGACCAAACCAGGACCAAACCAGGACCAAACCAGGGCCAAACCAGGGCCAAACCAGGGCCAAACCAGGACCAAAGCAGGTCAAATGTGAGCCCTCCTCCACTTGACTTGAGTCAAACACTAATATTTGCCTAAGAGCTGGATGGACATGAAGCGACTGAAAGCATGACGGAGCGTGAACACATTTATCATGGAAGTGAAGCCCAGTCTTTTCAGGTGTTGTGATCGCGGCCTCAGGCCTCGCTCTGGAGCCTGGACAGGCCTGAACCTACTTTAACCAGTGACTAATGATGCCGTCCCCAGGGAGTCTAACCCACACCTCACACCAGGCTCAGGGGCTGCTGGGAAATGAGTCAATATCATCCATCTACGTCTAGTACAAATGGTAATACTTCTAATTTGAACTTAAAGCTTTCTGTGGCCCTGGTTCCAGGAGTTCTGACGTCGACTTGGTTTGATCTTGTCCCAGTCTTGGTCTAGTCTTGGTCTAGTCCAGTTCTAGATCAGAGTTTAGTTCAAGTTTCGTTTCAATGTGGTGTGTGGGAGCAAGAGCGACCACATTCTAAGTCAAGTTTCTTTGATTCATTTTCTTTGATTGACTGTTTTGTTGTGCTTATTTTGAAGCGTCTTTGAGCGTTCTGAAAAGTGCTGTGAATAAAACGCATTATCACAACTTCTTCACTTCAAATTTACCTTGTGGTTCTTAAGTCGTGCCAAATACGAGGGCCATTTTGGTTTCATTTGTATCTTGTGCAATGAACCCATAATTTTCAGTCAAATCAACCATTCTGGGATGAATCAGGATCAGTTTGTTCTCCAAAGCCGCAAATAAAAAGAAGAATCGACCAAATTTGAACAGGCCTTTTTACAGATATTCAGCCTGGACTTTATTACTTTATAACAAGATCCTTTTTTTTTTTTGTGTGACATTGACTTCAGCTTTGAGAAGAGAACTGTCAAAACGTCTCAGCGTCAGTCCAAACTCAGCTTTTCTCCTTGTATTTACAAAAGAAATGGCGGCAGGAATAGAAATCTGATGTTTCTTTGTGTGAAGAGTGTTACTTCTACTTTTAAAGCCAAAACGAGCCCAGACATTAGTTCACACGGTTCAGAAACAACTTCAAAAATCCTCCAGAATGATGTTTTCATGCTTCAGTCGACCCAAAAACTAAAAAAAGGAACAGTTTATGTCATTATTTTACGTCCAGGGCTCGTTTTGGAGAGTTTCCGGCGTCACGCGCTCGAAGCCGAGACAAAGCGCCGAGGTTTCAGTGGTTAAGACGCAAAACATTCGCACGCGCATGTAAACGGGAGGGCGGGGTTTCGCGCAGTCCCCCCGAGGGCCCAAAAGGCATGCGGGAACGGGACCCTCTCAATACCTCCGGCCGCTCGCCCCCGTCACCCCGCTCACCCCAGCGACCCTGTTTTCACCCGCCTTTCACTGGTTGCGGCTTTTTTGTGAGGACGAACACTGGGGCAAACTGCTGTGTGAGTCTACCGTTTCAGATGCCGAAATTGGCCTGTCCGATGACAACAAGGGACCAAAGATGATCATTTAATATATTAAATGTTGTTATGTTGGGTTTGAAAAGAAGAGCAAAGACAACTAGACTCAGAGTTCAGGATTAGCTTGTGATTACATTAATCTGGCATAAAAACCACATCAGAGTTGTATTTTAGCTTCATTCACACTCGTTTCTCACATGTTTCTCCTGTTTACGAGGTCTTTTCTCTCATGAAAATACTCAGTTGGACACTTTAAATGGATACCTTTGTGATGTACTTTTGCAGCAGGAAAAAAAGGCCATAACGAAATGGATGACACAAACATCCCCAAGTCAACGACTGGACAGGCATTATAACAGACATAAAAAACCAAAAGGGAATAAACTAACTTTCGGACTGAAACTCTGGATGCAACAGGATTTTGTTTTAGTTTTTCTGTGTTATACATGTGTTTCTTTTGTTGATTTTTAATAATAAAATAAATGCAATATAGAATAAAAATAAAAAAAAAATACTCTGTTTCAATTAGCACAGCAGTCACGTGGCTGTAAGTTTTTATTCTTTAACGATTTTTAAAAATCTTTAATTCCTGAATACTAATTCATTGGAACAGAGATATTGTTTTGCAAAGTGTTTTTTTTCCAAATGTCGATCATTATTTGAGTTTGAAAAGTAAATTCTTGTTAAAGGAAACACACTAATTGTAATAACATTGTTGCCCCCTGAAAAAACACATCCAGAGTTGTAATTTCACTTCATTCGCACTTGTTTCTGCTCTGTTTCTGAGGCTGTTTTCCTAGAAAAAAAGCACTCAAAGTATACCTCCTGTTTCAATTCCGTCCGGACTGTTGCGTCACAGATCAGAAACTAAAAAACTACGGCACAGGTTTCGATGTTCAAGTTCATAAACCATCAACACAGCCGGCTGATAAGCATATCAGTCACGTTGCTTTTAGGGGCTTATTTCATTTCACTTTTTCTGCATTTATTAACACCTTAATCTATCGGAAACGGGAACATCAGTTGGCAAAAGTGTTTTTCGAAATGTGAACAAGTGATTTTAATCTTCGAATATAGGAATAACTAGTTGAGCTTCGATTAGCATAGCAGTCACTATTGCTTTTATGGCTTTAGAGGGTTTATTGTAATTTTTTTTTTTTCCTTCTTTTTCCCTTTAACACCTTAACACCTCATTGGAAACGGAAATACAGTTTGTAAGTGTGTTTTTCAAATGTAGACAGTGATTTTAACTTAGAAAATGTGGCATAACTTGTTGACCAAAAGTGTATGTTTAAAACCCACTTGAAATATGCCCATTTTAATAATAAGAATGCCAGACACTCACTCACACAACCATGAGGAAACGTGGCTGAAGTGTCTTGCCCAACGACAACATAGGAGTAAATGCTCACCGGTCCTTTTTGCCTCTTCTGCGATGTTTACTTCGCTCTTCTTCTTCTTCTTCTTCTATAATCCACACGGCCGATCTGTCGAGACAATAATGAAGAAATAAAGAAATCATGAGCTCGTCGTTTCGGCCGATTGAGACGCTTTTCGGGTCAAAAAGCCACTTTTTCAACTGGATTTAAAAGTATTTAAACCTGTGGCGTGTTTTCGTCAAGTATCAGACTTCCTCGTTTGAGCGATGAGAAAGTTGTATAATTAGGTCAAAAAATATTAATTTACAAGAAATAAAGTCCATGATTCCAGTTTAGGCCTGTCAGGAGAATTACTAAAATGTTGACTCATTGTTCCGTAAACGTGAGATGGAACAATATTTTTGGCGGGCGAACACAGGTGGGGAAACGTCTGTTATTCTGTTGTATTACGAGGGTCAAAAAAGACACTTCCACGACAAAAACAAACGTGCATTTATCGTTTTATTCTACTATTCACGTGATGCAGCTCATGGTTATTTTTTATATTTTTTTAACAATATTTTACAAACAGAAAAAGTTTTACCGAGAATTTTTACATGTTGAGAATCAAAAATTAAAATTAAAATTAAAAAAACGTGTTGTTTGTGAGGGTTCAGTTTTGGTGAATGTGTCGCGTTCTAAAATGGGACGGCCCCCGCGGTTTAGTGTGCGAGCCGAGTTGTTGGTCAACAGTTGGGTCGGGGGGCCGGGCGGAGGGGTGCGTGAGTGTGTGAGTGTGTGAGTGTGTGTGTGTGTGTGTGCGTGTGTGTGTGACCCGGGAACAATGGAGCGCGCTGTTGTGGGATGGACGGATGAAAGGGAGAGAGGGAGTGAGGGAGTGAAAGGAGGTTATAGTGTCTGTGCTGGGAACGAGAGCAGCGGCGGGAGGAAGGGGGAGGAGGAGGTGAGGGGGGGGAGGAGTGAGGGGGGAGGGGGGGGAGGAGTGAGGGGGTGAGGGAGGGGGGTGTCTGCTCCCGTTAATGATGATTCAGTCCGCATCAGCGCCGCAGGACCCTCCATCAGCAGTCTGTGAGAGAAAACTAACTCGCTCGCTCTGAAACGCACACGCGGAGTTAAAGGCACACTGCGGAACTTTCCTGTTGCCTAGAACGTTCCACGAGTGTTCATTCTGACAAGGAATTTAAATTTAAAAGGCAAGTTTATTTATCGTACACAAGGCAATTCAAAGTGCTTCACACAACAGGAAAAAATGCATTAAAATCACAAAGACATGGCAGAAATCACAAAACCTTCATTCATTCATCTAATCATTCCATTTTGCTGACATGAATCTTACATTCTGTCCGTGCTTAGTGCTCCGCCAGATGGAAAACCAAGTCTACTGGACCCCACTGGCAGACCCTCCAGACACTCTGTCCCGTGTTCATTTGACATTGCCAGCGTGGCAGATGTCTCCGGGACGGGCACAACGCTTTAGATTGATTCTTTTCACTTTAGTCAAATAGTTCTTTTAGGTGTTTTAGTTGATGAAAATGTTACGTTTGTTTTGTCACAGAATACTGCATATCTGCATTAAAAGTATGTTGTAACGTAACTTTATTCTGAAAACTCATTGAGCTTCTGTCTCCACTTTTTCTCACAAAAATGGCACAGTTTAAAAACGATAAACTTCGTGATTCAGAATTATTACTGTATTCTGAATATTACTAAATGAAAGAGAAACAATAACAGGATAAAGTTACACAAAATAAGTATTTTCAACTCTTTAAATAGTTTTCAGTTCCAATCAGAAAGTACATATTTGTATTTGACTGTAATAAACGGAATGTCCTTCTTGTTCTTGGACGTTGAGTTCAAGTTCCTGGTTTTGGGCTCGTTCATTTAAATAGTTTATTTTAAGTAGATTATCCGACTAAAATATCAGTACTTATAGTCGACAAAAAGTATGACATTGACAAAAAGTATGTGAAAAATATTTTACTCGACAAAATGAACATGACAAAGTATCAAAGTAAAAGTTTCTGTTTTTATTTCACTCAAAAACACCTTGACCCGCCTCTTCCTGTGGGCGGGGCTCTGGGGCCTCATTTAAAAACAAACACAAACGACGACCGAAGCTCAGAGATTCTGGACTTTATAAATACTGCTGCTTGTCGTCATGGAGATAGTACACGTTTGAAGCCACACTGCGGAACATTGCAGGCCAAGAAAGAACGTCTCCAACACATTCGATCAATAATATATGAATGTTGATAACGCAGCATCGCGTTTGGGATCTGCTGTATATTTGTACGTCACGTCTGTGTGTTTCTTTGACTTTTCCGTGATCAGAAATGTTCCGTAATGCGCCTTTTCTGACGACGGGGCGCGAGACGTTTTCAGAAAGTCCCCGAGTGTCGTTTATCCTCATCGTTTCACCGACGCCACAAAGATCAGCGTTTGTCAGACTGTCGTCGGCGGTAATCACACCTCTGAGCCCTGTTAGGAGGTTACCTTCATCTCCTGCGCCTCCCTCTGCCGCCACCTCCTGCGCCTCCTGCTGCCTTCACCTGCTTCACCTCCTGCGCCTCCCGCTGCCTTCACCTGCTTCACCTCCCGCTGCCTTCAACTGCTTCACCTCCTGCTGCCTCCACCTCCTGCGCCTCCTGGCTGCTTCACGCTGCTTCACCTCCTTGCGCCTCCGCTGCCTTACTTGCTTCAGCCTCTCGCGCTGCGTTGCAACTTGCTTCACCTCCTGCCCTGCCACTCCACCTCCTGCGCCTCCTGCTGCCTTCAACCTTGCTTCAACACTCCTGCGCCTCCTGCTGCCTTCACCTGCTTCAACCTCCTGCTGCGTCCACCTCCTGCGCCTGTCCCGCTGCCTTCACCTGCTTCAACTCCTGCTTGCCTCCACGCCTCCTGCGCTCCGCGCTGCTTCACCTGCTTTCACCTCCTGCTGGCCTTTCACCCTGCTTCACCTCCTGGCCTCCCGCTTGGCCCTTCACCTGCGTTCACCTCCTGGCGCTTCTCTGCTGCCTTCGCCTGCTTCACCGTCACTGCTGCTCTCGCACCCATCCATTGCCGGCGCATCGACGCATATGGCCTTTCACACTTGCTTGACCTCTAGCTAGCCGCTACCCGCGTGCCCCAGCTTTCTGACCCTTGTCTTCCCTGCTCTGCTAGTCCTTCACACTGAGTTGCTTCAGTGCACTGCTCGCTTTCACCTGCTTCAGCAAAGAAGGCTCTCCTGCGCCATGACCTCTGCCTTCACCTGCTTCCACACTCCTGCCGCCTCCTGCTGCTACACCTGCTTTCACCGTCCTGCATTTGCCTTCCACCCCCATGCGTATTACACCGCTGCCAAGACACCTGCTTCACGCTCACTGCGCCTCCTGCTAGGACCTTCACCGTGCCTTCACCTCTGCGCCTTCCCGGCTGCCTTCAACCTGCTTCACCTCCGAGAGCCGCCTTTCCCGACATGTCGCGAGTTCACCTGCTAAGAAGCCTCCTGCTGCCTTCACCTCTGCCTTCCACCTCCGCTTGCGCCTCGCCCCGCTGCCTTACACGCCTGGACTATCAGAGTTTACGCTCCTGCGCTTCCTGCTGACGTTTCACACTCTGCTTCACGCCTGCTGCCTTTCTACGACTGCTGGGATGTAAGAGCCTCCTGCGCCTCCTGTCTGCCCGCATAGCACTCGCTCCTATGCGGCTCTCCCGCTGGCCGTTCCCACTCGCTTTCTACTATCCTGCACCTCCTGCGCCTCCTGCTGCTTCACACTGCTTCAACGCTCCTGGCGCCTCCTGCTGCCTTCACCTGCTTCACCTCCTGCGCCTCCTGCTGCCTTCACACTGCTTCACCTCCTGCTGCCTTCCCCTGCTTACTTCCTGCGCTGCTCCTGCTGCCTTCACCTGCTTCCACTTCCTTGCGCCTCACTGCTGCTTCACCTGCTTCACCTCCTGTGCTCTCCTGCTTGCCTTCACCTGCTTCACCCTCCTGCGGCCTTCCTGCTGCCGTTCCCTGCTTCACTCCTGCTGCCTTCACTGCTCACTTCGCTGCCGCCTCCTGCTTGCCCTCAAACCTGCTTCACTTCGCTGCGCTCCTGCTCTGCCTTCAACATCATAGTTGTCCCTAACGCTGTGGCCTGCCTGCTGCCATTCAGCCTGCTTCCACCTCCTGCGCCTGCCTGCTGCAAGACGCGCCCTCATTGTTTCTTAACCCTAAATGTGATTAATACAGTTATAACAAGCTCTAATTGGCCTTTTTTCCCCGACAACAAAGCGCTGCGGTTCAGCGTCTCTTTACCGGGTTTAATTTACGTTAACGCTGTTGGCGTGCGCGCAAACGAGGGGCTGACGTGAAGGGGCCGACGTGAGGGTTGCCGACGTGAGGGGCCGACGAGAGGGGCCGGACCGAGTAGGGGGCCGACGCAAGGGGCCGACGAGAGGGGCCCCGACGCAGAGGGCCGATGCAAAGGGTCCGACGAAGGGGCCTGACGAGAGGGGGCCGACGAACAATTAAATGAAGACTGAACTCAATTGGTAATGCTTAGGTTTGTATTTTTTGCTTCAACCAAAGGCCGAACCAGGCCTGAACCAGGGACCGAACAGGAAACCGAACCAGGGCCGAACCAGGGCCGAACCAGGACCTGAACCAGGGCCGAACCAGGGGGCCGAACAGGCCTGAACCAGGACCGAAACCAGGGCCGAACCAGCGGCCGAACGCAAGGCCTGAACCAGGGCCTGAACCAGGACGAACCAGGCCGAATCCAGGCCTGAACCAGGGCCTTGAACAAGGGACGAAACCAGGCCTGAACCAGGGCCGAACCAGGGCCGAACCAGGGCCGAACCAGGCTGAACCAGGGAACCCCTGAAACCAGGGCCGAACACCAGGCCTGAACAGGGCGCTGAACCAGGAGACGACCAGGCCTGAACGCAGGGCTGAACCAAGGGACTGACCAGGTAGCAATGAACAGGGCCTGAACCAGGGCTGAAACGCAGGGCGCGAACCAGGCCTGACCAGGGCCTGAACCGAGTGGCCGCGAACCCAGGTCCCTGAATCAGGCTGAACCAGGAGCCCTGACACCAGGCCGTGTAACAGGGCTGAAGGCCAGGACTGAACCTAGGCTTGAACCAGGCTTTGAACCAGGACTGCTGGAAGAGGACTAAACCAGGGCCAAACCAAGGGGCCAACCCAAGACGTAAACCAGGACTAAAAACAGGGCTGAACCAGGGGACTAAAACCAGGGCCTGAAACCAGGGAACTGACAGGACTAAACTCAGGGCTGGAACGGATGTAGAACCAGGGACTGAACCAGGACTAAGCCAGGCTGACCCGGAACCTTGTAAAACGCCGGACTAAACTCCCAGGCGAAAAAAAACTAAAACAGGCTAAACCAGGGCTGAACATGGGGGGGATGAACCTAGGTAACTGAAACAGGGCTGACCCAGGACTAATACAGGATGAACACAGTGTAACTGTGTGTCTTTTAACACTTTGGTGTTTGTGCTATGGAGGCATACAGGTTGCCGGGGCCCTTCGGGCCTCGGTGCTCCGGGTCTGCTGTGAGGTGGGCTGGCCGTCGTCTCACAGTCACTCGCAGTGCAATGTGCTGGCCCACACTGCTCGCTGGGTCCTTTTGTTGTGCAGATTATTTCCAGGGAGGGTAGGGTCCGGGCACGACCAAAGGGGAGAATAAGGTTAAGGGTTCGTGGTGAGTACCCTTAGTGTGTTTCATTTCCTGTTAGAACTTTATTTTGAAAGAGTACAAATTTAAAACGCGGAACTGAACTGGACCAAACGACTGAAACTGAAACTGGACCAAACCAGACAACAAAGGATGAAATGGCCAAACCAGGACTGAAACTGGGACGCAAACAGGACATGAAACTGGACCAACCAGGACTGGAAACTGGACCAAACCAGGACTGAAACTGGACCACAACCAGGACTGAAAACTAGAACCAAAACAAAAAGGGACTGAAACCTGGACAAACCAGACAGAGAAGGATGGGACCAAACCAGGACTGAAACTGGACCGAACCAGGACTTGAGACACTGGACCAAACCAGGAATGAAACTGGATCCAACACCCAGGACTGAAAACTAGACAAACCTGAAAGAGACTGAAACTGGACCAAACCAGGACTGAAACTGGACCAAACCCAGGACTGAAACTGGAACCAAATCCAGGACGGGAAACTAGACCGAAACCAGGACTGAAACTAGCAAACCAGGAGGAAACTGGACCAAACCAGGACTGAAACTGGACCAAACCAGGACTGAAACTGGAACCAAACCAGGACCTGAAATAGACCAAACCAAGGACTTAAAACTAAAAGACCAATAACCAGGACTGAAACTGGACGAAACCACAAACCAGGACTGAAACTGGACCAAACCAGGACGCTGGACCAAACCAGGACTGAAACTGGACCCAAAACCAGGACTGAAACTGGAACAAACCAGGACTGAACCAAACAGGACTGGAAACAGGAAACTGGACAAACCAGGACTGAAACTAGAGAAACCAGGACTAAAACTGGATCAAAATCAGGACTGAAACTGGACAAACCAGGACTCAGACTAGACCAGGACTAAAACTGGGACTAAACCAGGACCAAACTGGACCAAAACCAGGACTGAAACCAAACCTAAAACTAAAACTGGACCAGGAAACGGGAACCCGGACTCAAACTGACCAAACCAGGACTGAAACCGACCAAACCAGGACTGAAAACTAGACCAAACCAGGACTGCAGGACTGAAACTAGCCAAACCAGGACTAAAACTGGACCAAACCAGGACTGAAACTAGACCAAACCAGGACTAAAACTGGACCAAACCAGGACTCAGGACTCAACCAGGCAGGTCTATATCAGGACTAAACCAGGTACATCAGGACTAAACCAGGTCTATATCAGGATAAACCAGGCAGGACTAAAACCAGGTCTATATCAGACTAAACCAGGTCTATCAGGACAAGGTCTACATCAGGTCTAACCAGGAGGACTAAACCAGGTCTATATCAAGACTAAACCAGGTCTACATCAGGACTAAACCAGGTCTACATCAGGACTAAACAGCTCTACAGCAGGACTAAACAGGTCTAATCAAGACTAAACCAGGTCTACATCAGGACTAAACCAGGTCTACATCAGGACTAAACCAGCTCTACAGCAGGACTAAACAGGTCTACATCAGGACTAAACCAGGTCTACATCAGGACTAAACCAGGACTAAAACCAGGAGAAACAAACAGTGAAAGTAAAGAAAGGAGAATAAACAAAATGTTCTAGATTTCAGAAGTGGCTTTAAAGTGACTGAGCTGAAGAGCTTCTCTGAAGGTCTCAGAGAAGAACATGTGACCCACTATGTCTCGTTTTATACGGACCTGAAGAAAAGGAAAGAGTGAGGGAGAGGTGGAGGGAGAGGGGGGAGGAAGAGGAGAAAGAAAGACATATAAAGAGAGAAGGAGAGCGCGAGGGTGAGGGACAAGTGAGAGAGAGAGGAGAGAGAGAGGAGAAAGAAGGGGGTGAGAGTGTGGGGAACAAGAGAGAGAATGAGCGAGAGAGAGGAGAAAAGATGAGAGGGAAATCGAAGAGGAGAGAGAGAGAGAGAGAGAGAGAGAGAGGAAGAACGTGACAGAAGGGGAAAGAGAGAGAACGCGCGAGGAGGAAAACGAACAGGAGAGAGGGGCGAAAGTGAGTGAAAGAGAGAGCAGCAAGGTTTGGGGGGGAAAGAGAGAGAACGAGGGAGAGAGAAAAAAGAGAGGGAGACAAGGAGAAAGAGCAAAGGGAAGAATGAAACGAGAGCGAGAGAGAGAGGGGGATAGATGAGAAGGAAAGAGAGAGAGGGGAAGAGAGTGTGCGAAGGGGAAAGAGAGAGAATGAGGAGGAGGGAGAGAGAGAAAGGGGAGAGAAAGAAGGGAGAGAGAGAGAGAGAGAGGAGAAAGAAAGAGAGAGAGAGAATGAGGAGAGAGAAAAGGAGAGAGAGAATGAGGAGGAGGAAGAAAGGGAGAGAGAGAGAATGAGGAGGAGAAAGAAAGGGAGAGAGAGAGAATGAGGAGGAGGAAGAAAGGGAGAGAGAGAGAATGAGGATGAGAAAGAAAGGAAAGAGAGAGAGAATGAGGATGAGAAAGAAAGGAGAGAGAGAATGAGGATGAAAGAAAAAGGAGAGAGAGAATGAGGAGGAGGAAGAAAAGGAGAGAGAGAGAGAATGAGGAGGAGGAAGAAAAGGAGAGAGAGAAAGGGAGAGAGAGACAGATAGAGAGAGAGAGAGACTTCCCTCCCAGGCTGCCTACAGTGGAGCACACAGGCCCGCCATTGTTGTTGAATGGAGCCCCCATCGTCCCCCTCTCCCCCCCCCCCCCCCGTGGCCCCGCCCCCGCTGCACTTTCTCTCGCCTTTATGCTAATCTCATCTACGGGGAACCTCCATTAGCCGGCCCGACGCAAACCCTGTTTTATTTGTGTGTAACAACAGATCCTGAGGCGTCGCCAGGACAACAAAACACGACGATCCACTTCAAGAGGACGGAATGACAGAGTAGTGTTGTTTTTAGGGTTTTAAACACAGTCGTTTCCTCACTAAATCTGGAATATGAAGTATTTATGAAGTACGATAAAATCTTCTTATGCTGAAAAATGACGTGTAAAAGTGCAAAAAAAGAAGCATGGAAAAGTTTGCTAACGACATTAGCTTCCTTCTGTGAGGCTTGGGAAGAGCCTCATTTACATACGTGTGCAGTGGAAATCTGATCAGGAGTGAAAAGCCAGGAGGAAATCAGATTACGCTCATCAGACGGAGCTGTTCAATAATCGGAGAACTCCAGAAATCAGACAACGGTCACATTATTGTCAGCCAATCACAGGCGACGTCCCTTCACCTCACATGCATTCACAAACACACTTTGTTTACCCTCATCCTCCTATCCTCCTCTGCCCTCATACTCTCCATCTCCTCCTCAGCCTCCTCATCCTCCCTGCCTCCTCATACTCTCCATTCCTCCTCTGCCTCCTCTGCCTCCTCATCCTCCTCATACTCTCCATCTCCTCCTCAGCCTCCTCAGCCTCCTCATCCTCCTTTGCCTCCTCATTCCTCTGCCTCCTCAGCCTCTCCATCCTCTTCATCTCCTCAGCCCCTCCCATCCTCCTCAGCCTCTCCATCCTCTCAGCCTCCATCCTCTTCATGCTCTCCCCTCTCTCCTCCCATCCTCCTCCCTCTCCATCCTCCTCCATCCTCCTCAGCCTCTCCTCTCATCTCTCCATCTCTCTTCTCCTCCTACTCCCCATCCTCCTCCCCCTCCCATCCTCTTCATCCTCCTCAGCCTCTCCATCTCCTCAGCCTCCTTATACTCCTCTCCATCTCCTCCTCAGCCTCTCATCCTCCTCCTCCTCATCACGACCATCTCCCTTCATCTGTCGAGGGCTGTAAACATGTATATCCAAACTGAGGTTCTGACGCCAATGTTTACATTTATTATATTTATTTATTGATCAAAATCACACATTGTTTATTATTTTGTACCATTTTCAGTCAATATTTTCAGCATCTTTTTCAGTTTAAATAACTTTATTTAACCAGGAAAGTCCCACTGAGACGAAGCACTTCTTTGTCAGAGGGGAGGAGCCTATTCTACATGCAAACAGTGCTGTGGAAACCTCCGCAGACATGGGGAGAACATGCAAAGGAAACATGCAAACACAGGGAGAACATGCAAATAGGGGAGAACATGCAAACACGAGAACATGCAAACACGGGAGAACATGCACGGGGAGAAACATGCAAACACGAGGAGAACTTTCAAACACAATGCAACGGGGGAGAACATGCAAAACGGGGACACATGCAAACACGGGAGAACATGCAAACACAAACACAAATGGAGGAGAACATGCAAACACGGGAACATGCAAACACGAGGAGAACATGCAAACACAAACACACGGGGAGAACATGCAAACACAACAACACGGGGAGAACATGCAAACACGAAGAGAACATGCAAACACGGGTAGAACATCCAAACACGAGGAGAACCTTCAAACACGGGATAACATGCAGACATGGAGAGAACATGCAAATAAGGGGAGAACATGCAAACACGGGGAGAACATGCAAACACGGGGGAGCATTTTGAAACTTATACGGAGCAGAGGGCCACAGAAGACTCGACAATGAAGTGAATGACTTGGAACATTAATATTACGTTGGTATGACATCAAAATGCTTGAATTTGTCCAATTTTACGTAAAAAGTACAGGAAGCAGGAAGCCGGAGGGCCAACAAAAATTGGTCTGAGGGCCGCATTTGCCCCCGTGCCGTAGTTTGGACATGCCTGCAGTAGAGGATATTCAAGTCACTACAATGACAAATCTGTGTCTAATACAAGATTGTTGTGTTTTGATTTGAGAGTTAAGACGTTAATGTGACCGTGGTGCCCCGTCCTGCCGAGGTCTGAGCGCCACAGTCTAACCCCGCTCCGATTCACTCGTTTGTCTGTTTGTATTGCTTCTCTCTCTCTGTCCTCGCTCACTTTTCTCCTGGATTCCATCACAGAACAAGCACAACACAGACGACCCAACTCTCTCCCTCCTCCTCTCTTCTCTCCCCCTCTCTCCCTCCACCCCCTCTCTCCTCCTCTTTCCCCCTCTCTCTCTCCCTCCTCCTCTCCTCTCTCTCCTCCTCCTCTCTCCTCCCCCCCTCTCTCCTCCCTCTCTCTCCTCCCTCTCTCCCTCCACCCTCTTCTCCTCTCCTCCCTCTCCTCTCTCTCCTCCCTCTCTCCTCCCCCTCTCCTCTCTCCTCCTCCTTCTCCTCCTCCCCCTCTCTCCTCCCCTCTCTCTCTCCCTCCTCCTCTCCTCTCCTCTCCTTCCTCCTCTTCTCCTCCCCCTCTCCTCCCTCTCTCTTCCTCCTCCTCTCCTCCCTCTCCTCCTCCTCCTCTCCTCTCTCTCCCTCTCTCCTCTCTCTCTCCTCTCTCTCCTCCTCTCCTCCCTCT
>BJKM01000707.1:20000-36995 GCA_015082035.1 Chaenogobius annularis | reverse complement strand
TCTCCTGTGTGAGAAAAGTGAAAGTGGCGGGGCAGAGGGATTACCGTCCGCTAAGCTCGTTTGTTTCAGTGTGTGAGAGCCGGACGTTACTTGACCTCATTCTGAAACGTCGTCTAAAAACAGGACTCGAAACGGCCCGTCTACACCGCACAAAGCATAAACAACAACTAAAACAACGTAAACAATAACGTAAACAACATCAAAAACATGAACAAAATAAAAACCATAAACAACATATGCACTTAGAAGAAACAAATTTAAAGACTAAAATGGTGTAAAAGTTTAGAAATGATTTGAGCTTTTCACATGAATTTGAATAACTTTGAATTCACCGTTTGTTGACTTGAACGCGTTTAAACTGCCCTGATTTTTTATCATTTTATGTGTAAATCAAACTTTAATATATTTCACATTTTGACATGAAAGACAAATGCACTGTGAAGTTTCTAATATAATTGAAAGTCCAAACTGAAAGTCGCACAAACATGAACTAAAGGATTTTCAGAACAGGCAAAAATGTCATTAGCGCTGATGACAAATAGGGCTAATTAACGGGAATAAATGTGACTATAATGACTATTTCAATCATCATCATCGAATTTTGATATTTGACTAAATGAGATAATAAAAGCATCTCATCATTATTACTACTACTATTATTATTATTATTATTATTATTATTATTATTATTATTATTATTATTATTATTATTTATTATTATTATCTCAAAACAGAATAAACAAAACACTTTATTCTTTAAAAAAAATATATATATATATTTTTACATAAAACAACAAAAACAGACATTGAAAAAAAAAAGTTGACCTATGCAAAGAAGGAGGAAAAAAAAGAAGAAAAAGAAATAAATAAATAATAATATAAAATAAACTATAAAAAACAGAGCTGGCCAGGACCACAGAGAACCATAGATAAGTGATGTATTCATTCATATTTTCATCTTGACGCCTTAAATTAACCTTTATTTGGGCTAAAATACATTAAGAGCTGATAATGTACACGTTTGACGACTAAAGTAATAATTAGTGATTAATACTGTATCATTGTCATTCTTGTATTTCCAATAATACAACATTAAACACTGTGTTTTCTTGAACTGAGAGCTTTTTCCTCCTCACAGCTCATTGTATTCTCCACACACACGCACACACACACACACACACACACACACGCACACACACACACACACACACACACACACACACACACACACACACTTTACCCCCCCTCCCTCCTCACATTTATCAGGCCTCACATCTGGAGCGAGGAGGGCGAGGACAGCGAGGAGAGCAAGGAGAGCAGCAGCAGTGTCGGCGTGTGCGCTCACCACCTGTTGCACACCACGTTGGCCCTCCCTTCCTCACCCACACACACACACCCACCCACGCACACACACTCACACACACACACACACACACACCTCCAGGGCACAGATTTCACCACACACACCCTTCAGTCGCTCCGGGTTGTGCCTAAAGATTAGATTAGCATTATTGAGAAAGTGAAAGCCGTCGTAAAAGTAACGTCGAATGTTCATTACAGCTCCGGTGTGTGCGTTTGTGTGCGTTTGTGTGCGGCTGTTGTCGTGGTTTTTGCTTTATAAGTTATTATACAACACAAATCTAGGTCAGAAAATCGACTTTAGCAGCTGCTTTTGAGTCAAATCAAGCCTAAAAGAGCTAAAAATGTGAAGGTGCCGATGTGAAACTGTGTTAAATTCAGTTCAAATGCTCTTTAGCTTTCATTTGTAATTGTCTGACCAGTCCTTCTCCCTAAAAACACATTTCGTTGCATTGTTGACTGTGTGTTCACTTGCACATGTGACAAAATACATCTAAATCTCTGGAAGATTCAGAGTTCTGGCCACGACAATGACAACGTTCACGACATGATATTTTCCATCACGAGCTCCAATAACACAGACTTCAGTTACTTGTATTTATTTGTTAGAACGAGGCATAACATTCAAACTCAAGCGCTGTAACAACAAACAATGTCATCCTGTGTTATAAATAAAGCACATTATTATATTGAAGACTTTTGTATTTGTAAAACCACCTTATGTATTTGAAAAAGTGACATTTTATTTTGTATTTTACCGGTAAATATTGTGTTAAGTCATAGTAATTGTAATGTAATGTGCTCTTTTTCATACTGCACGAGGTGGAAAGCAGTGCAGAATCAGCTTTTCTTCTGTGAGATGAATGTGTTGGGTTTTTTTCCCTCTTTTTTGAAATAAAGAAATGAAACGATGACACTAAACTAAAGCGCAAGGCCTTACGTTCGCCGCAGTGGATCTCGGTTTGGGAGACTTCCAAAAACCCTTGAACCCATCTGGCTCCCCGTTTATTAGACCCCTGTTTATCCCTCCCCGTTTTGACTCTTTCCCCCCGTTTTCATCTCGTCTGTTCATCGTGACGCAAAGAGGAGAAAACGCGTCTTCTCTGCGCACTTTCCCCTTCTGAAACAGCGGCTTTTTGCGCACTTTCACGCACACAAAAAGAAGGATTTGATGACACCCCCCCCTGCACGCCCCCCACCCGTGCCCCCGTCCCACCCGCCACGTAACGTAAGCCCCCACCACCCCCTCCCTCGTCATTTACATCAAAGCGCGCCGCGTCTGAAATAAAAAACGCATTTGCGCACGAGGCCCGAGGGCCGAGCGCGCCGCGTGGGACGAGCGGGGCCTCGCGCGCGCGCTCACCAAACAGACACTGCTTTAAAGCTTAAAGACTGCGTGAACACTTGGCCTCGTTTGGTCCTGAATTGAGCCTGGTCTGGGCCTCGTTTGACCCGGTTTAGCCTTGGCCCTGATCCTGGTCCGGGGGGGGGGGGGGGGGGGGGGGTGTTAAGTCCCAGTTTGGACGTGGTGAAAAAACGTGATATTTTTGTGAGTTTTAAAGTTTTCAAATGTGTTGATGAACATTTTGAGTTGAAATGATGTTTGATGTTTTGAATTAACCGACCAATCAGCTTCTGGAATATAGAGATGTGTTTTTATGTATTGACGCTTTTGCGTGTGAAAATGTACAATAGTAAAAAAAACGTGATGGTTGTTTTTAATCAATGGCCCAATCAGCGTTTGAAGGCTATTTCAGTGTTGATGAGGTGTTAAGACGAGTTTTGATGATTTTGACTCGGACTTTTTTTTTTTTATTTCATTTTTTTGGTTTAAATAAAACTAAAATAAAGCTGGACGTAGCCGTTTTTAATCAATAAAACCAATCATTTTTTAATACATATTTATAGTGATGGTAAAATGACATACAAATAGGTCTGTTGATGATTTATGCAGTGAAATTTTAAACAAAAATGTGATCAGGTTTGACATGTCTTTTTTTTTCTTCTCTTTTTAATCAATGAACCAATCAACTTCTGACAGATCTGTTGCACGTGATATGGGTTTGAAAACGTGAAAACTCAAAGATGCAATAAACCTTGACATTGCTGTTTTGTTTTTTTAAATCCCATGAACCAATCAACGTTTTTGCTGGATCATTTTCAAACGTTCGGTCGTGGTAAAGGTTAAACTAGAATTATTCAAAGCCCTCAACAAACAGACTCACGTACAACTCCCAGAGGATCACGCTTTAAAAAAAGAAAAAAAAAAAAAGAGAAACACACACTGGCAACAAAGCGATTATAGCCAATTCAGCAGCGTCTGTACGGGATCAATAATTAATAGGACAAACAGCCCGCCGTGACCCCCGGGCCGGTCCCGACACGGCGACTCCCGCGTTTGGAGAGGACACGAGGAGACGAGTGGATGGATAAGTACCGAAGGGCCTTTTCAAATATTCATCCGCTGCTGGTTAACGTGAGCCCCCTTCTCCCCCGGGGGACGACACCAGGGGCCCCCGCGAGGCTTCAACGGTCCTAATCTAGCGCGCGACACACACACACACACACATACACACGCGCGCGCAAACACACACACTGGCAGATTTCAAACGTAAACCCAGAAGCGGCGCGCAATTGGATCATCAAAGGGATTGTTTTTTTTTCTTTCTTTCTTTTTTTCAAGCGTGGAAAAAAAGTGAGAGGGAAAGTGGTGTCGGTTGTAATTGTCATGGATTTGCTCAAAGGACTAAGAAAATTATTAAATGTATTTTTTTTATTATTTTTTTTTAAAGATCTGCAGCTTTCAAAAAAAGACATGAGAATGAAAGTGTGCGGCGTAAGCAAGACGCGTGCGTCAAACGCGCGAGCGGGGAAGGCGTCAGAGGCGTTTTGTATCAACATGCATCAAGAGCTGCTGTCACACTTCAACAACAACAACAACAACAACAACAAAAAAGAGAGAGAAATAGTGACATAAAACGAACGGCGTAAATTGTGCCAAATGTGTCACACGTGCGTAAGAAGCGTAAGAGGCGTAAGAGGCGTAAGGAGAGCGTGAATTGGCTCAATTATGAAAAACGGCTAATGTACAATTTGGTGGCAATGTCAAAAGCAAAGTCTGAGGCATGAAAGGGTGAAAATGAGTGACAAATGAAATGTAAATGTCAGAGCGCGTTCGGAAGTTGGAACTCTTTTCGTTTTGTTTTGAGAGAGTTTGCGTTGAAACGGGACCAGCGCGAGCCCACGTGCAGCAACTAAAAGAGGCTAAACATGTGTGGAGCTGGCTTGGAACGAACGCAGTCCATTAAAAAAAAAAATAATAATAATAATGTGTTGAAAGATGAAGTGACGCGTCAAAAACAAAAAAGCGCACACACAAGTTTCCCCCCCACCACCACCATCCCCCCCCACAAAAAAAATAAAAAAGTCCAAACACAGCCCGCTCCAAAATCAAAACTCACAGCATTCCTTGTATCCAAATTTCCAAAATTTATTCATTTCAAACTGCATATTGAAAAAAAATATACTCAGCTGAAAGTGTAACTGTTATAAGGATGGTATTAGTCCTGTAGATATTTACATGAAGCGGTTGGAAACAGGCCAACACCAAATTTCAAATACAACTACGTGGAGGGGGAGTGGATTTGGAAATTAAAATATCACAGAGAATATACAGAAAATTGTACAAATCAATTAGAAAATAAAAGAGACTCCAACAAGCGTCTAACATATGAAAAGGGAGACGGAAATATAAATTAACAACCTATTATTATGAGTTTAATTCAAAAGTTTAGTAGGAAAAAAATAAAAAAAAACAACCCCAACAAATGAAACAGTGCTCGGTCCCTTACGTCCCTTTTCGTCCCAGTGTTTGCATTTATTTGAACTGGCCTTTGCTTTAATATATATAAAAAAAAAGGGGGAAAAAAACAAACCAAAAAAATAAAGGGAAAAATTCAAACCTCTTGCAAACATTTTGATTGTAATGTTTTGTCTTTGATAAATACTGTACAAAAGGTGATTGCAATAATAAACCCACTTTTTGTTCTTCCAGGCGGTTTGGACTCCTCGCCTTTTTTATTTTATACAACAGTTCGCTCGTTCTCTCTGTACAAAAATAGTCCCGTTCAGAGGTCCATATTTCTCTCTAGAGTCTACATGTGTGTGAGAGGCAGCGTGCCGTTGATCGTCGTCCCCGGTACCGCGCTCTGATAGTGCCCGGACATGTGTAACCGGCTCTGCGCGCTGGCGTCGTTCACGTCCGCGCCGGGCAGGTACATGCTGATCATGTCCCGCAGGTCCCCGCTCTGACAGCCGCTCTGCGCCGCGGGCCGGTGGGACGAGGAGGTCACCACGGGCGGGCTGGAGCTACTCGACTCGGACTTCACCCCGCCGCCGCCGCCGCCGCCGGACATGCTCCCGAGCGCCGTCATGCTGGGCTGCTGCGCGTACGACATGGAGTACGTGGGCGAGCCGTTCATGTAGCTCTGCGTGCTCGTCATGGAGTTGTACTGCAGCGCGCTCATGTCGTAGCGGTGCATGGGCTGCATCTGGCTCGCGGCGTTGTGGTGGTAACTCAGCTGCTCCTGCATCATGCCGTAGCCGCCGTTGGTCCAGCCGTTCATGTGCGCCGCGTAACTGTCCATGCGCTGGTTCACGTTGCCCACACCGCCTACTCCACCGACGCCCGTGCCCACTCCCATGCCGTTGCCCCCGGGCGCCAGCAGGCCCCCCGGCAGCGTGTACTTGTCCTTCTTCATCAGCGTCTTGGTTTTCCTCCGGGGCCGGTACTTGTAGTCCGGGTGCTCCTTCATGTGCAGCGCGCGCAGCCGCTTGGCCTCGTCGATGAACGGCCTCTTCTCGCTCTCGGACAGCAGCTTCCACTCGGCCCCGAGCCTCTTGCTGATCTCGGAGTTGTGCATTTTGGGGTTCTCCTGCGCCATCTTCCGCCGCTGGCCCCGGGACCACACCATGAACGCGTTCATGGGCCTCTTGACGCGCTCCGGGCTGTTCTTTTGGTTGTTGCCAGAGGAGTTGTTGTTGCCCGATCCCCCCGTGTTGGTTTGGGGCGCGGGGGGCTTGAGCTCGGTTTCCATCATGTTGTACATTTTTAGTCCGGGTGAAAAAAGGGTGGTGAAAAAAAGGAGCAGCGGCACAGCGGTCCAAAGCACGAGTGGAACGCGCTGTGGGACGCGTCTGTGGAAAGTTACCTGGCGCGGCTTTTCCCCCTGTAACTTTTCTCACTCTCCGTGCGCCGAGCCCGCGTCTCCACACTCAGCCCTGTGCGCGCCTGTCGTCTCTTCTCTCTCCCAGTACTGCTCCGCGCTTCTCTGCCTACATCCACAAAAATGTCCCCTTTGCTGCCCTTTTTTCCTTCTCTTTCTCTGTGTCTCCTCCGCGGTGGAAAGGAAAAGGTGGAAGGGGGAAAAAAACCAGACGCGTCAACAACTTTTCCGCTCCTCGCAGCGCAAACACCCGAGTCTTGACAAACTCCAGATAGTTTTTGAAACAAGTTAATAGACAACCATTCATGTGACGGGGGCTGACAGCGAATAAATGGCTAGGACCTGGCCAATCGCGTGCGCCCTGCTCCCCTGACACGCCAATGGGAGGCCGCAATTTGCATAACGGGGCGGGGTCTGCTGTGTGCGCGTGTGGGGCGCGGGTGGCGGTCTGCTGTGGTGCGCGTGCGGCGGCGGATTGCCCTGGGTGGTGGGTGGGGTAGGGAGAGGGAGGGGGGGGGAACGCTGGCTTCATGTGTGAGGGAAAGCAAAGTGCAGCGCTTTGGGGAGGTTGTGCGGGGCGGTTGTGCGGGGCGGTTGTGCGAGCGGCAGAAGCGGCAGAAGCGCGCGGTGCGTCCCGGACTCGGTGGATGCTTCCAGCGGCGGCGGGAGAAGCGCAGGCAAACGAGCCGGTGTCACGCGTGAAAGTTGGATTTGGAACGGCCGCGGACAGAAGGGGAACGGCCGGAGAGGGTCAGAGGGGCACCGGTGGTTAAAAGTGCCTATATCTGTGCCAAGGAGACGCGGAGGACGGTTTGAACGTGTGTTTTGAGAAAAAGAGAGACGTTTGCACTTCAATCTGTCCAACTAAATATAAACCTGTGTTACTCTCTTTTTCATACTCTTTGTGACAAACCAATAAACCCATCAATAAGTCACAAAAACATGATTAATTACGTAAAATGTAAATGCTGGTACTACTTTTTATCAACTCAGTGTTAATAAAAGCATGAACAAAGACTTAAGTCCCAATGAACAACCCGTTTATTACACATGATTAATGGGTTAAGAGTTAGAATATGTATTAAGAAGCTATTAAGCCTTGATAATAATGTTAATAAACTTGATAATAACGTTAACAGACTATTAGCTCATTATGAGTTACGTCTTTATTCATGCGTTATTAAGGCTGATTAAGGCGTAAGTGTGTAATAACCACAAAAAAGATTAGAAAAGTTGTTAAAAAAAAAATGGGCCCAAAACGTGACAAAAAGTGCTGAAATGAACATTAGCATTAGCCCGCATATGAGGCCACGACTGTTCAGGAAGTTGACACACAGAAAGAAGAAAGAAGGAGAAGAAGAAGAAGAAAGAAGAAGGAGAAGAAGAAGAAGAAGAAGAAGAAGCAGCCATGGTCGTCTTTAATCACAAAGCTAATCCCGGGGGCCCCCTTTTGTCTCCTCAAGTCGAATGCCAACACACACTAAAAAAAGGAACAAGTTGTTAGCGCAGAACAAGGGGGTTGTGGGTTCAATTCTCGGCACAAACAAGCGCGTTTTGTTTTGGGGACGTTGTCGCTACATCGGACCGTACAAAGAGCCCTGTGCCATCGTTGCCCCCCCCCTCCCAAACCCCCCCTTCTTTTTAGCCCGGAGTGTTGTTTTCCACGGAGCGGGGGGCGGTAGCAGTAGTAGCAGTAGTTGTAGAAGTAGTTTTTTTGTAGTAGTTGTAGTAGTAGTCGTAGTAGTAGTAGCCCGAGGGGACGCATAAGAGCCAGCAGGGGGGTGTTTATGCGGGTTACAGTTTAACATAATGCTAATTGCTAAGTACATGCATGTTAATGGGAGTGGAAGGCTTAATAAGGATTCGTGCTACATTTACAATTGTTTCCGTGGCGATGAGGGAAGCCAGAATGTAAAAGACACGACGACTTGTTTAAAGCTCGGGGGGATTTAAAACAATGAACGTCCGAGATTTATTAGCTACTTTTCAACAGCGGGAAAAAGTCACATCTGCAGCTTTCCTTAGCTCGCTTCAAACGCGACATAAAAGCAGAAACGGTGGTCTCTTTGGCGACAGCAAAACGGTGGTCTCTTTGGCGACAGCAAAACGGTGGTCTCTTTGGCGACAGCAAAACGGTGGTCTCTTTGGCGACAGCAAAACGGTGGTCTCTTTGGCGACAGCAAAAACGACTCTGGGACGTTTGAGCTCCAGAAGTCATCGCGTTTCGATGGAAATCATGCGGAGGAAAACGTGTTGAATGCAACGTTCGACACCGGAAAAGTAACGCAATAAGTTCCGCGACGTCGATAATCATAAGTATAAATGTGTCACATCGAGCCAAATATGGTCATGCCTTTGAGTCTTAGTCCAACTCTGTCGAAATAAAAAACTGAGACAAAACCGAGGCTAAATCGAGGCTAAATCGGGCTAATTTGGTTCTGAAAAGGAAAAACAGGATCAAAAAATCTGCTGTTTCCTTTAAAAAAAACTGCACATTTGTCATTTTTTATTGCAATATTGCCATATAATACTGCTTTTTTCTGTCTAAATTGGCAGATTTTACCCACATTTTGCCAGGCTGCACCCGGCTGTCGGACCCTACCCACCCCAGGGTCCGCACTGGGCTCCAAAGTGCACATTTCCTCCACACTTTTCCCACTCGAACGTCCCGTGAGCCGCGGCCGTGTTTCCGCTCATCTCAAAAGAGTTTGGAGCTCGTGTTGTTGTTGCCACTTGTTTGGCTGTGACTCTGAAGAGCCCCCCCCCCATCCCCCATCCCCCACCCCCCAGAACGGCAAGGGCTCGCGCGTGTGTGCTTGTGTGTGTGACGCTACTGCCGCCTACTGGACACCGCGGGAACGACAGGGCCATTCTCTCAGGTGAGAAAAGGGAATCTGATCTAAGTGGCAGGTTTCAGAATGTGATGTTATTTTATGGGTTTTTGCTCCGTTTCCTCCACATTTCTGTCCAAAATATGGCTGAAGTTTAGAGGAATTTTAATATGTAAATGTTTGTTTTTTTAAAGGTGATGGTGCAATTTATTAAAGTTTAATTGTTCGATTTATTTAGCTTTGAATTTAATCAAAAGAGTGTTTTTTTTAAATGACAAAGTGAGTCAGGAAAACAAAAGTAGTGGCAGTTTTTGACAATATTTTACAAGATGTGGTGAAAAAATACCAGATTAAAATAGTTTTCTCGTGGATTCAAAATGTTTTGCTTTGAACTGTCGGTGTGGAAAGTCTTCTGCCTCGTGGCGTGTGTTCTTGTTTTCTTTTTCCTTTTGACAAATACAAATCTCTCGCACGTGCAACATGAGAATGCAAAAACAACAACAAAACAACAGACAAAATAGACAAAAATCTGCCATTTGCAACGAGAAACGATATCATTTTGACCCGGGGACAGACTTTAAACACACAAATACACATGGTAATTACAATATTTCTACACATTTTCTCACATAAATGTTGATTATTTTTCATTTGTTTAAAGATGTTTTTACGTTTTGCTCATCCGCCGGGGTCTTCGCCCCATTTTAGTCGAATCCAACGCTATTTTTCTTACTTATCCAGTTATTTATCACACGTTTATCGTCCCGAGTGTGAGCGTTACCGCCTCAGGAGCACGCTGCGGCCCCCACACACCTGACATCCCCCCACACACACACACACATACAATCCAGGCCAAATCCTAATTGAAACCGAATAGATCCCGGCGTATTATTTTGTTTTTAGTCGTTCCATTAATAGCGAGTGTGAGTACCTAGACCCCCCCGCCGCCTCCCCCTACCCATTTCAGCGCTTTTATCCCCCCCCTTACATAAGATCCATCCAGTGCAGGCTAATGGGCCGACACATGCAGCTCGGGCCCCCATTCGAATGCATGCGGCCGCGGATCTGCATGAGAGAGACGCACGGGGGGACGGAGCAGAGAGAGTGCTTCCCTGCCTGCGCTAATCTGCTTAGGATAATAAAGGGACGAACAGCGGGGGTCCCGGGTTTGAGGATGGGGGGGGGCCCACGCATCCAGAACGGGGCCCCCGCCAATAAAAGCTGCTGCTAGAAAATAAAAACAGGAAAAGTAACGGAGCAAAGGAGAAGAATAAGGGAGAGGAGCAGGTACGGAGCAGGTACGAGCAGGCGGAGCAGGTACGGAGCAGGTACGGAGCAGGTACGGAGCAGGTACGGAGCAGGGTACGGAGCAGGTACGGGGCAGGTACGGAGCAGGTACGGGGCAGGTACGGGCAGGTACGGGCAGGTACGGAGCAGTACGGAGCAGGTACGGAGCAGGACGGAGCAGGGACGGAGCAGGTACGGAGCAGGGACGGGGCAGGTACGGAGCAGGTACGGAGCAGGTACGGAGCAGGGACGGGGCAGGTACGGAGCAGGGACGGAGCAGGGACGGAGCAGGGACGGAGCAGGACGGAGCAGGGTACGGGCAGGTACGGAGCAGGTACGGAGCAGGACGGAGCAGGGACGGAGCAGGTACGGGAGCAGGGACGGGGCAGTACGGAGCAGGTACGGGCAGGTACGGAGGGTACGGAGCAGGTACGGAGCAGGGACGGGGCAGGTACGGAGCAGGTACGGAGCAGGTACGGAGCAGGTACGGAGCAGGGACGGAGGGCGAGTTATGCAGATGTCAAACTGTAGTTATAGTTTTGTACAACGTGAGAAAAGTAAGTGCAGTTTAGGACCATACAGAAAAGCAGAGGCAGTTTAAGGGCAAAAAAAAGTTAATTTTACGGCAAATATTTGACTCATTTTGATTAATGTAAATTAAAGTACATTTGCAAAAAACAGATCTGTGCAAAAGATACGGGCAAATGATGCAGATGTCCACTTGGTAGTTATAGTTTTGCACAAAAAAAAGTCAAAACATATGACTAAAGTGACTATTTAGGAGAAATATGAGTTACACAAACATTTAAAACAGTAATTGAAGTCTTTATGGCCGTGTTTTCAAGAGCCAAATGTGTTTGAATTTAAATGGTTCCATCCCTAAATCAACAGCATGACGATATTGACGATACATGACGATATTGTTGTTGTTGTTGTTGTTGTTGTTGTTGTTTTTTTGCAATAGAACGTTTCATATGGTCCAAAGTCTGATGTAAATGTCTGAATAAAGTGTCATGAATGTGAGATCGAGGTGAAGTTCCACTGTAAAAGAACCGGCTCCAAATGAAGAAATCACAGAAAATCCAGAGGAAAACCTTCTGAACCGGATCAAAACTAAAGCCTCGTCGTCGCAATTAAACTTCCAAACAAACTTGGGAAGATTAAAATTATTATTAAAGTAGGCATGGCAACAGTGGTGCAAATCGCTGGCCTCAAACGTTATATTTTAGTCCGTTTTTTTTTTCCTCATTCTGACCATTTTTAAAGTCTTTTCCCACACGAAAACCAAAAAAAACCCAAAACGAAACATTAAATTGACAGTTATGTAAATTCACAATCAGTTTAAGCAGCAAATTTAAATGCATTTGCACAAACTGACATTATAATCATCCGCTCACAATAAAAAAATCATAATTTACATGAATTTAAACTTTCGGTTTGAATTCAACTGAACTTTTTAAAAATATCTGTTTTTAATGACAAATTTGGATAATGTGTGAATTAAAAGTAAAAGTAAATGTGTCCTCGTTTTGACATCATCACAACTTCTCCTGGTGTCCACCTGTGGTACTGCAGGGGAGGACACTCACGCGACTCATCATGTATTGGTTTATGAGGAGCTCCAAAGTCCCAGTGAAGACAAAACACTTCCAAACGGACACGACAGACGAACACTTGGACTAAAACGTGGCTGTTCAAAAGAAAAACTCACTCCTTTGCAAACATTATTAGGACTATTTCTTTATGTCGCGTAAGGATTATGAATAAAACATGTTGAATCAGATTATGTCCCAAGTAAACAAACAAATAAACAAGCAAGTAAATACAGAAACGACTGTGAGGAAAAGCCTGATTGAAAATGTAAATCCACAGTCTAAACTGAGAAACCTCGTGTCCTAAAACCCCCCAAACCAAGACTTCCCACAGACCACGTTCACAGCGATGCATTATGGATATTTAACAGAACATAATTAACAAATGACACCAGAGTCCCGTGAGGGGGGGGGGGAGAGAGGCAGAGGGGGGTGACAGGGGGGCTGAGACCGACCGGGGCCGAGCGTCGCTGCCACTAGAGGCCGCGCCTTCAGCTCCGCAGCGCGGCTCTCCAAACCTCCAGGAGCGCCACATCCACGGGGCTGCACGAGGGGGATTATAGCACTGTTGCCATAGTGATTAAGCAACGGCCCTGATTTATCACCCAACAAAAGAAAATGTTGTATTAAGCCCATATTTGCAGAAGCACGTTTTATTTAAAACGTCTTCGTAGGATTTTGTTCATATTTCGCTTTCTTTTATTTTATTTTAACCATTAAAAACTAAATATGATATGTTTTGAATGTTGAAAACTCATGAATAAACTGTGTGACATTGACTTTATATATTTTTTGTATTCATTGATTTAATTTTCTGATGACTTCCCTTTCAAAAGAGATCTTATTTTGTTTAAAATCATTTCATTTCCAGGCTGTAATTCTCTTAAGTTCACACGCGTTTTCTTTATTTGGTTCCAATCTAATTTGAGCCCATTATAGGTTTGACGTGGTCTTAATTAGGTCTAGTTCTAGTCCAGGTTTAGTTCTGGTCCAGCCCTGGTTTAGTCCTAAATTTGAAGCGTGAATTTGTTTGTAAAAAACAAATAATGGCCAATTGTCATATTTCATAATACTTGATTGTTGCTGCGTGAAACATGACGTCCGCCTGTGGCAGGATGAATCTGGCACAAAAGTGGTGCCAATAAAATATTTACCTCGTGCGTCACGCGCCGCCAAATCAACTTTTACGCACGCGGCTCGAGGCTTTCATGTTTTGGAATGTGTGACCGACAAAATGTTTTTTATTTATTTGAGTGCGTTCACATGTGTGCCGTGTTTAAAATATTGCAAATGTGTATCTAAGTGAAAGTGGTGTAAAATAAAACAGAATAAAAAGCTGAAACACTGGAGGCGTTTCAAGACGCGGCACTAAATTAAAATCCTTTTGTTTAACGGTCACACGTAACACGCGCTCATAATCCTGAACGCGCTCGTGATAATTGCCCTCTAATAACAGTGTGCAGAGCGCGCGTGGGGCACCTCACATAAATCACACGTACGGGCACGGCGCGGCGGGCAGGAGCGGCAGGAGCGGCGAGGCGCGGCAAAGCGTGTAAAAACAACTATAACCGCGCGCCTCTCTTCTTCCTCGTGCCATGCGCTGTCATTCCGCAACACAACACTGGCACACACACGCACGCGCGCGCACGCGCACGCACACCGAGCACGCACCATCCCGCAGTCAGTCAAGCCAAGCCAGCAGCGCGTGTAGGCTCAACTTACCGCCACTTCAGGGAGTTTCCTCCGCGTCCTCGTCTTGATTGGCACCACTAACATTTTCGCTCCTAAAAAAAAAAAAAAAAAAATACAAGACGGCCTCCTCCGTGCGCGTCGTCCCAACCGTGTCCAACTTTATTCCCAAATCAAGCGCGCGCCGCAAATCCGGGAGGGCCGCGCCGCGTGGATCCGGTGTTCGCGGCGAGAACCCGTGCGCTCCGAGCCGCGCGGTCCGCCTCGCTCCTCCACCCGGGCACGCGGGCTCCCCCTCCGGGGCTGCCTGCGCCGGTGCCTCGCGTGGAGCTGCAGCAGTGTCTGTCTTCTCCCGCCGCCGTCCTGCAACAAGAAAAAGCCGTTTATGGCGACACACATTGTGAAAAGGGGGCCGATTTAAAAAGGAGAAGAATGCGAGCAAGAACAACAAAAGTCAGTTATAGCGAAGTCTATCTTCCACCCCCTAGCTTAGCCCACATAATAAGCAGGAAAGAGCTTTATATTCTCTTCACTGGGTATTCACAGATAATTTGAAGCCATTGTTTCTGCCACAGATGGTTCTTTTTAATACAATAACGCTGCGCTTTGTGAATGGCGAGCCCACAATAAAAATCTAAAGCGTCCCTCCTGAATAACCATTTTGTTCTCTCTTGTATGGGCCTAACAAAAGCGCCAGTGAGGTAATGGCCTGCCGCATTCACAGCCTCAGAATGGGGATTTGATAAAGATTTTTTTTTTTTTTCCGCGTTCTTTTTTTCTTCTTTTTTTCTTTTTTTTTTTGCACAAAGTACGCGGCAATGTCAAAGAAAGTGACACGGCCTGAGTAAAAAAGGAGAGAGGAGAGCTGCTTCCCATGGCAGCCAAGACTCACATTATTATTACTGATATTATTATTATTATTATTAACATTCTAAGCCCAAAACACGCGCCTTAAAGCAGATGCATCTATGTCATTGTCAGTGTCACTCAAATCCAAATGCACATCATTATTATTATTATTATTATTATTATTATTATTATTATTATTAAAGAATCAAACGTGTGAATCAAAAGTGTCCGATACTCGATACTTGTGGTGCGTAATACTCTTAAATGAACACAATATTAGCGCTGTTATATATATATTACGGCCTGTTTCCGGTCGTGGCCTGTGCGTCGGTTAAAGGCGGCGTGGATGTGGCCAACGCTCTCGTATTGTGGTTTCTTGGCCCGGGCGCTCCCAAAACGCCGGCCCGCACGCAAGCGTACCCGCGCGTCCCGCTGTTAGAACCCGCGCCATCCTAATACGTAACGAGTCCATTCAGGGTACATTTGGTCGACTCGGACGCCGGCGGTCTTTTAATCGACTAAACGAACAAACTGCAGCGCAACAGAAGTAAGATTGATAACGGCGTCTGTCAAATGCTCGCGTGACGGACAGTAACGGGTCAAATGCCAAGTTGAAAACGGGCATGAAAACAGGCTGTCCCTCTTTGGAGCCAGTGTTCCCGTCGCGCTCATGGGAGGTTGCCGTGGATATAGAGTACAAGCGTTGAATCGGCTCGTTAGCGAACGGTTCGGTCTCCCTTTATGGACGCGTCGTATCGGCCGACCTTTGACCCGCTCATCTCAGTTAAACACCGGCGCGTCGTCTGGAGCTCTGGAGCCCACTAAAACACACTGTCGCGAGTGAGAGGAGTGAACAGTGGCGACGCGGCGCGAGAAGAACAATCGAGGTTCAAACAGGGTTCAGTTCCAAACATGTTCCGGGTCAAAATGGTCCTGAGTATTTGACCCATGGCTCACGCTGGAGCGAAGCTGGGCCGGGTCTTTGTGCATGTTTGGAGTGACAGGAGCTGGAGGAAACATGGGCAGAACATGCAAACTGCACACAGGACCCCGCAGGAGAGTGCAGCCCCTCAGTGAAGCCCACCCAAACCAACTAGCACATTCTAAATTAGATATTTTTGGAAATGTTTTTGTATTTATGTTGATTTTGAACTGATAAAAACGGCCTGTGGGCCAGTGTGGGCCAGTGAGGGCCAGTGAGGGCAAGCGAGGGCCAGGGAGGGCCAGTGTGGGCCAGTGTGGGCCAGTGTGGGCCAGTGTGGAGCAGTGCCACTGTCATGTGACCCTGAGGCCTGTGAGTGACAGCTCAAAGTCGTCCGGGGGCGGGACTGAGGCCAGGGCCAATAATCATTAACACTTTCTCATTATGATTATCGCAGAAGTGCACGAGACAGTTGAGCTCATGAACGAGGATGAAAACTGTTTAAATATTTCACAAATTATTATAATGGAACATTTGATAAAACTAATGATTTTGCAATTGCCGACGCTCCATCGTTCTTGTTCGTAGCTCCATCGTTCTTGTTCGTAGCTCCATCGTTCTTGTTCGTAGCTCCATCGTTCTTGTTCGTAGCTCCATCGTTCTTGTTCGTAGCTCCATCGTTCTTGTTCGTCGTAGCTCCACCGTTCTTGTGCGTAGCTCCACCGTTCTTGTGCGTAGCTCCATTGTTCTTGTGCGTAGCTCCATCGATATTGTGCGTAGCTCCATCGATATTGTGCGTAGCTCCATCGCTCTTGTGCGTAGCTCCACCGTTCTTGTGCGTAGCTCCGTCGTTCTTGTGCGTAGCTCCATCGATATTGTGCGTAGCTCCATCACTCTTGTGCGTAGCTCCATCATTCTTGTGCGTAGCTCCTGTCGTCCTTGTTGGTCTTCACGGCTCGCGTCCAAACGAGGGTCTTCTGCGGCCCACGCGTCGTGTCACTTGTAATTAACTCATGGCTAATCAATAAAGCATTTAACAGAGAGAAGGAGCACAAAGGAGGAGCGGCGCAGGGCCCTGGACAAACAGATTGGATGTCACCGATCGGGCCAAGGTGAGAGCGGCCTGTCAGTCAAAGGGCGAGGGGGCACCGCGGGGGGGCGCCGGGGGGTGGGGGGGACCAGGGGGGGGGGGTGCGCTGTCATCACACTTCATGCCATTTCCAGTGAGTCTCACGTTAAAC
>BJKM01000707.1:0-12500 GCA_015082035.1 Chaenogobius annularis | reverse complement strand
TTTTATACCTCCAAGCCCCTCAGAGTGCGATCTGGTTCTCTCTAATTTGGAAACACTTGTCATTTTGTGCCTTTTCTGGTTCAAAAGTTTGCTCAGGGCACTCCCAAATGGCCATACTAACTCAAATTGGTGACAGTTCACACCTTAGGGCAGTTAAATAAACTTAAACTAGGGTTAGTTTCAGTGTATTTATTTATATTTAAGACGCCCTTGTCAGAAATGAAGAATCTAGAAGAGTCAAACATATTCTCTCTTAATAGCGTTTGTCCATTCCCTGGCACACTGGCGTTCCCCTGGCATTCCCCCGACAAAAGCAATAAACTCTTTCAAACACACTGGCTTATTAACATTTATAAGGCATTATAAGCCATCTACAAATACTAAATGTCTAAGTGCATAAAAACATGAGTGTGTATTACTGCTTCATTGATAGTTTTTCCTTTCACCGTTTGAAAGTAGATTAGGTGCCCCAGCTTTAACTTCACATCGATCACAGCATGTTTTATTTAATCCATCATATTAAAGGGCCAATGACACACATTTTCAGTGCTGACAGGATGTTTATGGTGAATCTCCTGAAATGGTGGAGAAGATGCTACCGGTACATTAAAAGTGAATGGAGCTTAGAAATAACACCAAAAAGTTTCCTACATGACCATAGTTTTATCCGGGCTGTGAATATCACTGGGGTAAGTGGATTCTCCTGCCGTGTGCTGCTTAAATGTCTAGTAATGTCTGACGATCATTAGATCATTTTGCTCCATTCACTCAACACTTAAACCATTTCACATTCGGATATAATTTGTGGGTGAGGAGGTGTTACTAATGTCCAGTCAGTTATTTTGTCAAAGCGTGTCTAACGCCAGGACATAATAGCGCTCAAATCCCTTTACACTTCACACCCCTTGCCATCTTAAACTCAGTCTTCACGATGGGCCAGTCCAATCTTTCTGACTAATAACACATACGTCTGAAGTCTGAGGAGTCCTTTAAAGTGTATTCAAAATCATATCATAATATTATAACTGGATTTACTAAAGATCTAAGCTACATATCAGCCTCGGATCAGCATCTCTAAACTCTCTGATGAGGGATGTTTTTTTTTTTTTTTTTTTTACATCAAGTGGGATTAGCAAAATGGATTCGCGGGGGACGTGTTGGGTCTGCCATGTTTTCCTTTGCATTTTGTCGTACGCCCTGATGAAAAGTTTTAACAAGAGCACAAAAACCTAAAGTGTGTCATTTTGTTTTTACAGCTTTCATGTTTTCGAGCGTTTTCAAACGAGCACCGTCGGCATTTGAGGATTTATAACAAAAGTGTCCAATCTATGGCCAAATGCAGCACAAAGACCGAGTTTTGTTAGCTAAGTAGTCCACTTGAGTGTATTTTAGTGTAATTCTCGACATCATTAACTTAAATAACATTTTCGTGTGACTCGGTCAGCTTTGGTCTGCTTTGTCTATATTTTATAACTGTTTTATAACTTTATACTTTGCAGTGTCCAAATATGGTAAGTGTTTTGCTTAGGTGCATACAAGCGCCATTGTTCAGTGGTAAGAGAAGCCGTTTAAATAAAGCTGACAACAATAGCTGCTAGATGTAAATGTGGTTATTAGCAGAATGTGCTTTGTCATGTAGACCCTTGATTTCTAAAGCGGGGGGAACACGAGTGTGCCTTGTGTCGCCCGGTGTGTCTTGAAACAGATACATATGTGTACTTAAATGAATAACTTAGCATTTAGTGTCAGTGTTCGGAATTCTGCACCAATAAATGAAAACCAAAACAATCATAATTACCAAAGTTAAAGAACCAGACAAAGTGGCATGGACAATATTTGCCACTTTTTCCATCTAAAAGGTATGATTTGGGAGTATGTGGTGCGTCGTGGAATCTTCAAAGGGTCAAAAACGGTCGAAAAACACAGACTATTTGGGAGCTAAATTGATGAATACATTTCCGGTCACGCAACAAATAGCTAGAGAGCTGTTTTCTCTGTCCAGAAAGAGACGAGTTCTGCAAAAGTAATTGCGGTTTGACATTGATATTGATATTTTGCACAGTACATTTCCTTTAGGTGCCTCCATGACGACAGAAACCCTCTCGGTGTTCATCACAGCGCCTTGCAGAACACGTGTTTACATCAGGTGCTCAGATCCTGCTCATCTCCGCCGTGCCTGGACCACCGCCGCTCTGTTTACAGCCGCATTTGAATGTGAAAGACGCTCTCTCCGGTGTGGAAGCATGAGATGGCGCAGACCCGGGCCCTTTGTTTGGGATTACCGCAGTTTAGCGCCCCCTAACAAAGCAGAGGAGAGTGGCTCATCTCATCGCCGCTCATCAAGTGTGCCGAGTCATTTAGCCGCGAGCTAGCTCTGGCTTCACACATGCCTGCACCACAAATACATGCGATTGTGCCATGATACACTGTACGGGAGATACTTTGCATAACACTCTTGTCAGGCTGCGAGAAGGTCCAAGGTTCAAGTCCAACAACTGACTGTGAAAATATGGATGCTAATTTAAACGGTTTGATTTTAAGTGGACATATTAAGCATTCTTGTGCCTTTAGTTGGCTTTTAAATGTGTTTGATCATCTTGGGATTCCCATTTCTATTTCTAACTTGAAATAATGTCAACATTTGTAAAACGCGCATTAAAAACTCTATTTCCAGTGAGGTGTTTAGGCTCTCTACTATGAAAAGATAAATACATTGAACCCTTAGGCAACGTGACTGCTGTGCTAATCGCGCCAGGCGTTTGTCGTGAACACAATTTTACCACAGAACGAGTGCGTGGATTTAGAAACTGAGCACGGGAAGTCTGGCTTTTTACTTTCAGATTTCAAAACAAATAGATTCCTGAGGCACAGAGAAGGCAACCTTGTAAACAGGTTTGATGACGCAAGTGTGACTGAAGCAAAACTACAACTCCAGATATGTTTTTCATGAAGGGAACAATGTTACAACAAGTTTAAAGCTCCAAAAGTCACATTTTGATTATATTGGTGAGACAAATAAAAGTTCTCTTATCTTAAAATTGTGCCCATAATTTGTATTCAAGTGCATTTTACCATGAACCGGTTCAGAAACTGTAGATGGATATTAGAGATGTTTCCACAACCTGTGTAGGTCAATATTTGTGTGTGCGTTGTCCCTGAAAAACAAATCTTTTCACATTTCACAATAATCCAGGACTTCGATTTCCTCCACAACAGGCCCGTTCATTGGGTTATCCTCCAGTTACGATTACTCCCATCCATGAATCTAAAGCTATAGACAGAGAAGGCTCCTGACATGTCCCACTGGCACTGGGTCAAATGCGTAGTCATTAACACACATCACATTGAATTCAATCTTTGACTTTGACTTTCAGATTTGTATGTACGTTCAAACTGTATTTCCTCTCAGCGGTCAAATATCAAACAAACACAAAGGTTTTTGCCATTCTCCAAAACCAATCTGAAGCTGAAGCTAAGCTGTGGATGACAGAGGATGGAGGTGTAAGTCTAAGCCTCGTTCGGGGGCCCAGAGACGCCCAGGGCGACGGGGGGAGTGGACTGTTCTGGAGGATCTTCAAACAAATGACTGGATCCAGACAGAGCAGTCTAATGCAGTCCAGGGTCTTTAACACTGTTGTTTATCGTGATATTTGCGAAACGATGTGTTGTAATGGAAAAATGGTTGTGGCGAGAGGTCGTGGGTCATGTTGTGTGAGAATGATGAGTCTGACGTGACGAGGGGGATGAAAGTGTGACGATGTGGGGGGGGTTTTCTGGAATTTAAATGTATGAATTATAATTAAGACAAATTAAAAGAATAAAACAGTGTATTTTATGGGCCAACAACTACTCAATTAACTGTGACTAGTCCATACAAAAGTAATAATCGAACAGACGTTAAAAAAAAAAGAAACAATTTCATATTTTCATTTCATTTTCTATATGCAGAATAGAAAATCCTAAAGTACAAATAGAAATAGAAGATAATTGTTTGAGTCGGTGAACTACTAAACACATCAGCCTGAAACAAAAGAACAAAGATGGATCACTGGTGGAACATATTGGAATAATCCAAGCAAAGCATTGTGTTAATGTATTCATCTGATTCATAAAACATATAAGACATGCTCAGTGTCATACAGATGTGAACGTGTGATCCGTCTCCTCTTTTCAAAATGAGACCGCTGTGCTCTGGCCGCAGCTATTCTATCTCTTGTCAACCAGGTAGTGAGAGCCAAAAGCAGCGCTCTGATTGGCTGCTCTTGGGTGGTCCACCGCGGTTTCTCTTCGCCGTCTGGAAAAAGCTGTTCCAAAGCCGAGCGCTCGACTGAAAGTGAACGCACGTGAAGTCAAAGGGTTTGAAAACCAGGCAGTCCCGCTTTAGCACTGTTAGTTTTCCTTTGACACCTCCATGAAAACAAATGCGGAGGCGGAACTAGAATGGTTACATAGTGTGCCCTCTTTTTTGTGTGTATTTATTCACTTGTACTCCATAAATCCCCCTCAGAACGGCCCTACTGCCCCTGGTGGACACTTGCCACCCCCCGTCCCGCCGCCCCGGGCCTGTTTACTCTCACTGTGGTGTAATATTTACTGCTGCGGCTGAGAACGCGCCTTTCCTCAGTCCCTCGTCAATATTTGGCTTCGCTTTGTCCGCCGGCTTTAGTGTCTGTTTAGCAGCTGTTTTACACCGCGCCAGGGAATGGAACCCGGGTCCTAAACACGCCGCTCTACGGGCCGGTAAATCTGTCACACGCCACGAACCAGGACAGGAAGAACGACGGCACCAGAAAATGTATATGACGCTTGGTTAGTCTTTGGACTGCTTTGAATCTCTTTACGACAAAGAAAAGTGAATTTAAACTGTGATTTTTGTTGATTTCCAGAGTGCACCGTGTCTCTTTGTCTCACACTATATCACAAATAACAATCGCACCCAAAATCCCCTAAAAAAGTACTGCGCAAGACCCTCGATTGGCCACACAGATCGTTCAAAAATCGTAACAAAACGTTCACGCACGCTCTTAAAGCTGTAGCTTCTCCGGTGGAAGGTCCAGCGCCCGCTCGGCTCCGTGCAGATCTTCTTGTCTGCACAGTATGGAATTAAACTTACAGATCACATGTTTGGACAGAATTCTGTTGGAAACTTGTTCTAAAGTTCAGAAGTATTGGACTGGGATTAATGAAGCACCCAAGTTATCTTCGACGTAGACATTCCACTTTAAAATGATGTATCTGCGTCTGTAACAGGACTCATGGTGGTCTTGGAGGCCGGGACTGGGGCATCGAAACGTAGATTTAACACAGTCTCTGGGTCTTACGCTTCAGGTGCTCCTCGGGAACTCAGGGTTCTGAAATGAGAAGTCCAGGTTCTGACTTGGTTTACCTTTTTAAATCTCGGGAAGTCTGGAATTTGATGTGACCAGTAAAAAAAAAAAGCTTTAACGCTCTTTAAAAGACATAACCAGTACGTTTTGCAGTTATTCGTTTCTCCTACTGTTCTTTGTTTTGTCAAAATGAAATGAAATGAAATAAAAAACAAGCTTGTTGATCTTGCATTTATTCAATTTATTTAAAAGAAACAAAGTCAATGAAGCAATAATTGAACTACAAACTGAATCACTGTCACTTTCTGCACGACAACTGTGAATGTAACTGTAATCCTCCCGTACATTTATACTATAGTCATTTTAAATACTCTTAATGCATGATTTCATATGTTATTTTATGTTGCACCTTAATGCGGAAACAAGTTCTTATGTTTGTGAATTCTGTTCATTGACAATGGAAATAAACCCTTTCTGATTCTGATTCTGATTCTGAAATCGTAACTTTGTGACAGTGAACCCCCCCGTCCCCCCGTCCCCGTCCCCCTTCAGCAGCACAATTACGTCTGAAAGTCTTGCCAAAGCGAAGCCTAATCTCACCCACTCAAACAGCCCCTGGTTTGTTTTCCCGGGCTCGTCTGTCTTTACGGGTCGCTTGTGAAACTCACGGTGTTTACAGCGGCTAAAGTCACGTCTGCCCTGGGCCCACAAACACACATTATCACAGAGGTGTCAACTCTCTCAGCCGCACACACGTTTATGTACCAGACTGCAGCGTGTGTGTGTGTGTGTGTGTGTGTGTGTGTGTGCGCTGCAAACGGGGGAATGTTGCAGCCTTTCCTGTCCATGGGAATGTAAAATGTGAATAAGATGGTCGTAAACTTTAACACACTTGTTCCTTTCTGATTTTTGTGACAATGAAAAAGTGCTTTGTGCAGTTTTAATGTACACGTTTCTTGTGTTCTCGACAGCGTTGGGAAGTAACTAAATACATGCACCGAAAGGACACATTCAGAATACTAATTGTGAGTAACTATATTCGGGTAGAGTCACTTTCCATGTATTACGGTATTTGATGAAGCAAATCAGGTTTCAAACTGAACAACAGCAAAAGACAGCTCTTGTGCTAATTTTCATGTCTAATTAAGATAAATAAAAGTGTTCTAATTATTCTGTTCCATTTGACACAATGGAGTGTGTTAATTGTCTAAAGCAAAAAAAAAAAGTCTTTATGTTATGTCAATTAAGGTAAGATCTCGGTAAGATAAATACAATAACAGAATTGTAGTTTTGAAGATATGTAATCCTGGTACATCATTGTCTCAACATTATCTGTAAAATGCTTGTGTTTTTCAGTTCCCCACACAACTTTATCATTACACGATAAACAAAAGAAAGTTAGAAGCACAATATCTGTTGAAAATCGAGTCTTCCACGAAAATATTTAAACCGTTTTTATATAACGCCGCAAACAAACATGTTTATTCTCAGCATCTCAACACAATCGTTTCACACCGCGGCTTCAGTGGTCTACAAAAGCCAACACAGACACACATTCTTCACAGAGCAAACTCCAGTGGCATCTCACATGTCGTCTCCAGGTCCCGGCCTGTATCCCGGCCCTAACCGCGCGCTCCAGGTCAGGTTGTATCCCGGCCCTAACCGCGCGCTCCAGGTCGTATCCCGGCCCTAACCGCGCGCTCCAGGTTGTTGTCCGGCCCTAATTCCGCGCGCTCCAGGTTGTATCCGAGCCCTAACTCCGCGCGCTCCAGGTTGTATCCCGGCTCCAGGTTGTATCCCGCCCTAACCGCGCGCTCCAAGGTGTATCCCCCGGCCCTACACGCCGCTCCGCGGTCGTATCCGGCCCTAGCAGCGCGCTCCGGGTTCGTATCCCGGCCCTAAGCAGCGCGCTCCAGGGTCGTATCCCGGCCCTAACCGCGCGCTCCGGGTCGTATCCCGGCCCTAACCGCGCGCTCCGGGTCGTATCCGGCCCTAACGCGCCGCGACGCCGCTCCGGTCGTATCCCGGTAACCCGTCTATCCCGGCCCTAAGCGCGCTCCGGGTCGTATCCCGGCCCTAACGCGCCGCTCCGGTCGTATCCCGGCCCCTAACCGCGCGCTCCGGGTCGTATCCCGGCCCTAACCGCGCGCTCCGGTCCTAACCGCGCGCTCCGGGTCGTATCCGCGCCCTAACGCGCGCCTCCGGGTCGTATCCCGGCCCTAACCGCGCATCCAGGTTGTATCCCGGCCCTAACCGCGCGCTCCTGGGTCGTATCCGGCCTAACCGCGCGCTCCGGGTCCTACCGCGCGCTCCGGGTCGTATCCCGGCCCTAACCGCGCGCTCCGGGTCGTATCCCGGCCCTAACCGCGCACTCCAGGTTGTATCCCGGAATCCCTAACCGCGCGCTCCGGGTCGTATCCCGGGCCTAACCGGCGCGCTCCCGGGTCCTAACCGCGCGCTCCGGGTCGTATCCCGGCCCTAACCGCGCGCTCCGGGCTCGTATCCCGGCCTAACCGCGCGCTCCGGGTTGTATCCCGGCCCTAACGGCGCGCTCCAGGTCGTATCAGTGGAGCGTGTGGGAGAGACGCGCCTCACTTAGCACACGGGCGACACATTTCAGCTCGACAGACACAACAACATTTATGTTTCAGGCGCGCAGCCGTTTATTAGCGACCAAACGAAAAGATACCGGCAACAAACAACAATTATGTATTATTACGCTGAGTATTTGTGGCACGATTCAACTTTCCAACGGGATATCGCCTGATCTTACTGGAATATAGCCAGAGATACCAGCAAATACAGTCATGTTTTTACCTTTCAAACATTTTTAATTGTGCTAATGCTAGACCACCATGAGCACTTGAATTAAAATGACTTATTTTGCTTCTAAAATGATCACAATTATGACATTTTAGCTGTTGTGACCTGAATAATCAATCTGCAAATAAGTAAATGTCCTTTCAACGTGAGGTTTTATTCGTGGCTAGCTTGAGTTTAGTTTATTTCGGTACAAGTCGGACACGACAATAAAAACAATAACACTCGACTATGGAAAGACTGAAAAGACTTTATGCTGATTAGGCCGTCCCTTTTACACCGCGCCGTGAAACCGTTTGTAAATCACAAAAAGCCAAAGGAACGGACAGTAACAGATGCAAAGTACATTATTGTCACTAACTTAAGACTCAGAATTAACATATCTGCTGAGAGTTACACATTTACACTTCTTTTCTTACATCTGTGAAACTGTTAGAAATAGATATACAGAATTTCCTAGTATTTGTTCTAAAAGTCTTTTTTATAAACATCTCTGCTCCTCTAAGTTTCTCATGTTCTGTACCTGAATCACAGAGATTTGATGATGAATATATCTACATGTATATATTATGGCTACTACTTTTGATATTTATGTAATTTATAATTTAAAAAGTACTAATAAGAACTTATTTTCAAATACGCTTTCTAGTGACATGTTGTTGAGACTAATTTGTAGCTGATTTTTTTTTTTTTGTTTGTTTTGCAAATATAATTAATTTAGTTTTTATAATTGATTAAAAACAATTTCAATATTAATATTTAAATTTTATGTAACTCCACCATCTGTATAAAAGTTGATTTCAGTCTATAATTGAACAATAAAAAGTGGTATTTTCTGCAAAAGGACTTATTATTATTATTATTATTATTTTATTATTATTATTATTATTATTATTATTATTTTCTTTTTTAATTATTATTATTATTATTATTTAAAAAAAAAAAAAAAAGAATAAAAAGACGAAACCCACACTGTTGTTAAGCACTTGATCTGAGTTTATCTTTTCACATTTCGATGGTTAAAGCTCCTGGTGAGTGTGTTCTAAGTGTGTTAGATCATATTTGTATTTATTTATTATATATCTGTATGTTATGTAGTTGCTTGTTGACATCAGCATCTGGCCGTGACACACTCGACTGCAGAGACGTCCTCGGAGCCTCTCGTACATGTTTTACATATCGCGTCTGTGTCGGAGCGCTCCACCTCGACACAAACATCTGCTGCTTCAAGGCCCGTTTATGCTCCGCTTTTGTACCCAAACTGCTACGTGTTCTGGTAAATAACCATAAGAGGACGCTCAAAGTTTTAGAGAATTGACCGAAATGGAAGAAAAACAAACATGGAGGCGCCCACGACTTTTTTTTTTTTGCACGTTTGTTGGAATAGGGCCCAGAAAATGAGGTGAGAATAGAATTTATTTGTTAGCTTGTTCTAGTCACGTTTAAAAAAAGTTGTGCTTCCGCTGTTGCTCTGCGTTCACTCCTGCCCCCAGTGGTCAGCTCATGTACAGCTCCGTGAGCAGACAAAGGCCGGACCGAAGCCTCTCTCAAACGCAGGGCATAAATGAGCTTCAAAAGTGCCATTTTGCCTCATGCTGTGTTGGTTATCGTTTGTGCTGATGTTTCTCTGTAAGAATACAAATGTTGAAGCTCAGTGTTCGCCACCTGCTTGTCTCCGTGGTGATGTTATTGTAATGTTTCGCAATTTTTGGCGGTCAACTTTCCACGGACCTGACCTGTAACTAAAGTAGAACAGATGCAGTGGGCTTACGGAGGAACGTCCACAAACAAAGGGTTTAAACGAGGAAACGGTAAAAAACAAAACAAAAACACAGACTTTAGGAGTTTGTACTGTTGAAGCAAGTGCGACACGACGACTCGGAGCAGAACAACGCGCTCCATTGGCACAAGAATCCACGGTGGCGGCCGCGGCGGTGTCTTTACTTGAATTAGTTGTGCTTAAAGAGTGGCACCTTTTTCCATAGTTTGGCCGGGGTGCGACTTACATGTGATATCATTAACACATTATTATATCGCATTTCACATGTTGATTATTCTCACACTGACAGCCGCAAGGGGGCGCTCTAACCAAAGCGACGCAGTTGGCGGAGTTGTTAAGAAGTGACACCGAGAAAGAAGAATTCAATGGATTTAGTGGTTTGGGCTAATACTGATGTTAGCACGTTCTTTATGCTATAGCTATCTGAATAAGCGTTCATACGTGACGTGAAACATACCAGACACTTTTGACAGTTGGTTGTCTACGCGTCATACACCTATCACCATGTTCTCTCATCTCTAATCTAATTTCAAGATTATCAAAGAAATGTCCCCAAAAAATGTGATTTATATATGTTTTTTCTTCTTTATTATGGTGCGATTTATAGTCCAGAAAATACGGTACACATAATCCTCCAGGAAATGTCTTTTAAGTGGAAAAAAAGTTGTGTTTCAATGGCCTTCATCTCTGCCACACTGTAGAACGTTCTGGCCCAAGGCGACAACATCTCCACGAAGACCAGAAAAGTTACATAGTGCACCTCACGTTTTACCTCGCTTACTTTTGATTGTATATCAAAGCCCGGGGATGATAGACTCACGCTTTATTTGTATTTTTTTGGGCACAATCCCCCCTTCGGCAAATCCAATCTCCAATCTGCGTCGCACCTGAGCTCGCACTCGCCGTCACCCAATATTTCTGCACTTTCGAACCGGCACAAAGCCCCCCGACGCTCGCTCCTCCTTCGCTCATTCTTCCCCCCGCGACAAACCCCCGACCCTTTAATGGAAGAAGAAGCTCTCGTCCCTCCATCAGTCCGCCCGGCCGCTGATGTAAATGACTGGGCGCCCGATGCTAGCTGCTAATGTGTGAACATGCACAATGGGGCTGTATTGTACCGGCTCCGTGACACACATACCGGGCCCCTTTCCCCCCCCCCCCTTTTCACCCCTTCTTCTTGCCTATTGACGTCTGCTCAAAATCAATAAAATGATCTTTGCCCTGCATCATCTTGGAGTCTTAGAATGGGCTGCCGTACTGTACAATGGGCCACGCGAGCACGTGTAATTTGCCATTGTTGCGCCCACTTTCCCCCTCTCCCACCTAATCCTCGCTCTCACGGACTCCTTACCCCGTAGTCATCGCGCGCCGCACAAAAACTAACTTCTTATCTCAGTAATGCACAGCACAATGCGGCCCTGGCTCCTCCCTCTGGTGCTGCCCCTTTCAAGCCGTAAATGTGGTTCCAGTGTCTCCGATGTCTTCACAGGTCAGCGTTCGCTCGCAGTCGGGTTTAATGGAGCAACGCGCTCCGCCGTAACCTGCTTTCTCTTTTCTTAAGCCCAAAGCACGTCGATATCCAACATATCGAACGCATTATTGCGGTCGGTGATGACGGCTATTCTAGTTTTAATAGAAAGAAAACTTCGGCAAAGTTTGTCCGTAATGGAGGCCCGGAAAGGTCTTGTGGCGTGCTTAGTCAAATTTCTGGCCTCAGTGACATATATATATGTACGGAACACTTAAATTTAAACTTTTGATGTATGTGTATAAAAAAAACTCAGCAGGCGGTTTGCGAAGCATTGTAAATAAGGCTAAAATGTGTTACTGCCAGCTTCAAAGTCATAGGACGTGAATGGTGGTCTGGAGAAGAGTGTGAACTTTAAAAAACAACAACAACAAAAACGGAATTAGTGGATAATGTCGACCAGAGAATCCTAGGTTATGAGTTCTAGAGCGAGCAACTAAAATACACAGAATTACTAAGAATTAAACCTCTTGGCACGGTATGTTTTGAGGAGGAAACGCCACTAAAAAGTTCCAAAATGATTAAATAATTAAAAAATCACATGCACAAACCAAATAACGGCTCTCTTGTAAATAATAATAATAATAATAATAATAATAATAATAAAATAATATAATGATATAAATAAATAATAATATATAAATAAATAATAATAATAATGCTTTAGATTCATTTTGATTGTATCTTACAGTTTAATATGAATTTGGAAGAATAATACAGTGTAGAAGCAATTTATATAATCCATAAATCACTAAAGCAAAAAAATAATAACTCCAAACCTTATGCATGCTGATGATTATGGATATAAAATAATAATAATCCTGGTGGAAAAATATACCACTAACAGATGAAACGCATGGAAATGGCAGTTATGAACGTATCTAAAGCTCCGATCCAAACACGTGCGCAAAGAGTTTCTGTAATTATAATACATAATAATAATCATTTTTTGTGATCTTGGGTTATTAATCACGATTGGATTAACTGCACAGCGCCAACTCACGACACGTTGACAATCTACAAGCACAGCACAAAAAAGCACACA